>JAGDQP010003892.1:76455-89881 GCA_022664845.1 Lepisma saccharinum | reverse complement strand
TGGTCCTTTAGTAGTGTTTCAATGGTGTCAAAATTTAATTTTGCTAGTGGGAGATAATGAACGTTTTGAAAGGTGACAGTTTGTACTTTACCATGATTTGTATCGGCCATGGCGACAATTCGTAGCAACGGTGCTTTAGTATCGCCTACATACTGAGGCTGAATAATATCAGTATATAAAAATACTTGTTGAGGGTATCCAATATCCAAGTAAGGTTGTTTTTGTGCTTGTTTTATTTTCATCAAATCAATGTTGGGTTCAAAACTTAGCCGAAATGCAAGCATAGGAATTGTGGAATAGTATCCTGGTGTAATCTTATTTTTGAACTTTTCCCATCATGTAAATCAAACCATATGATATTTTGTCCATCAAGTACATTATAGCATGTTAGAGGAATATGGATTTCACTGAGGCCTACCAGCCATGATGGATAATTTAAATGAATACGATGATTTAAGAAGTTTAGGAAATGTGATGGTTTATTATTACTATAAGTTTGAGTACTTCCATTGGAAGTGAGGGTAATGTAGAAACTATCCTCTGTACTTTCTGAAATCATATTGGTTTCCGTTTAAAATGAAGTGTAATGCTTGAAGTCCCAAACTGGAATGGTAAGTTTTGGCCGTGTTCGTCTTTTAAGTCTACATGAAGAGTATCGAAATATTTCTTTTCTACTTTAACATAGTGAGGACGATCAAATACAAGAGATTTGAGTTTTCCATACTGGTACTCATGAACACTGATTTTACGAAGAAGTTTTCCTATCATAGGGTGATCCTTGACAAGATCGAGGCAAACATTAATTTCAGAAGGAATAGTATGTTCTAGATTAGTAATAAACTTTCCAGAAAGTGTTTTAAACAGAGGATCTTTTTCCTCCGCAGATAGAAAATGATGAATGGCTAATTTTTGTGTATGAGGATTCATCGTGTATCCTAATATGTTTTGCAAGCCAGGAGTCATTCCTATTAGGTATTCCTTATTACGTTGGCGACGATACCTCAGATAAAATTGATTACGTCTTGCATTATATCGAAAGTTGAAGACCATATCACCTTCATCGCCTTTTTCCCTAGGATCAATTTGAGGATCATTTTGATAATGTTCCATATCATCAACCTTAGTTTGTGTAATGCCTACTTCATCAAGTAATTTGGAAAGTAAATCATTCCGTTCCCCTTCTCGTAGTTGTCTAAAGGAATTGGTAATGTTATTAATGATATTAGTAATAGAATCATAGTATCCAGCCAATAATTTTGCATTGTACACCACCTCCTTTTTCTTTCCCTTAATGAATATAATAATTTCCTCTCCCTTTTGAATATTATAAAAACTCCAAGGAATAGAAACATTGCCCAAACCAACGGCCCAATCGCCAGTCAAATGAAGAGGTTGACAGAGTTTTGTAGTGTAAGATGAAGTTTTATTGTTAAAAACGTGTGTGCTTGCATTAGAAGGTAAGGTAATGAAAAATTCTCCTGCTTGCTGCAACGACATCATGATACCGACTGAACAGATTGCCGTCGAACCCAACTATTCATATTTGGTGGATACCCTACCCATTTTACATATATCCATCTCTTTTTACGTTTTAAGACTTTTTCTATCAATTATATTTTCTTTTTACTAGCGAAAACACGTTGCAATTCTTGAATGTAAAAGACCCCTTTGATTGGATCACCATTCCAATCTTTAATTTTATAAGTTACCGGACTGCTTTTGATACAGTGATCTACAATGAATATTTCTCGAGATCATTTTGGTAAATAACCTTTTTCTAACTTGTGTTTGTATTTACTAACACGAACATAATCTCCTGCTTGCAATTTACATTTTGGTTTTGTTGTGCTTCGCCCGTATAAGGTTTGCCAGACCTGATTGACGTTATTGTCATTCACATCAACGGGGGCCATTTTGATGGTGGAGTGTATGGAATGATTGTAACTATGAACGAGATCATTTAATACCTCAATGTATCGGTACGTATTTTCAGCAGTAAAATATTTATATATTTTTTCTTTAAGAGTGCGTATAAAGCGTTCTACGAGTGCAGCTTTTATTTCTGAATGAACGCTATAGTGATTAACTCGAAATTTTTCACACTTGTTTGACATGCTGATTGTAAAATTCAGTTCCTAAATCTGTTTGACAATGTACGAATACTATTTTCATGGATTTGAAAATTTTTGTGATGGCTTCCGCAATTATTGGACCTGTTTTGTTTTTTATTGGAATACAAGTTGCATAACGGGAAAATGCATCTATGGCACATAAAATGTATCGGTATCCGTCATTATACTTTGCAACATTTTGCATGTCTGCTAAATCCATTTGGACAAGTTCGTTTGGACCACTTACGTAATATTGTTTTCGAGGATAATCTTTCCGAACTGGTGCATGCAAAGTATAAGTATCTTGTGATGCTAACTATTTATGAACTGTTTTTGGTGATAATTTTGATTTCTTACGTAATTTGGAAATACTTCCTAGAGACACTGGATCTGTATATGTATAATACAATTTACTTAATGACATGTTTTAAAACTTATATTACTGATAATTCTTAAATAAATTGTCCAAGAATTTTTTACACCCTTTTTCTTTTTTGAAGACATCTTCTTCTTTGAAGTATGTTTCGAGGAAGGTTTCTTTGAAGTATGTTTTTTCTTAGGTAAGTTTATACGAGGATAAGCACCAAATTAAAAATTGATAAGTTCTTTAGGAACTTTAATTTCCTGAAGTAATTGTTTGAATGTTTGATGGTGGATTTCTAGGTTTTCGTTTTCTCTCCACTTCATTCACTAAATCAATAATGTTTGTACCTGGAAGAACGTTTTTATCAATGGATACTACACCCGTTGGATCCCAACTGATACGATTGGATGCGTGCATGAGATTTAATAATACTCCAGTTTTCCTGCTGAGAGTTTTTGGAACAGAATCAAGAATTAGTTGAAACAGAGGATTAGCTGATACTGACGGCGTCGAGTCCGATTCCACTAATGGTAAGGTTATGGCTTTATTTGCCTGGGGGGTATGTTGCAAATACCTATGTAATGCCTGTTGATATATTTTCCATTTTTCCTGCGAGGTGAGATCACTACGATTTAAAATTTCCTGCATTTCTTGGTCTAATCTTGCCTGATGAGATTCACTTGATTTAATGGACGAAACCATTTGTGCTGATGCTTGTTAAGGAACAAGAATCATTTTTTTAAATTGTGACCTTGTATCGACTGAATATTCCACCTGCTACAGCGCTAAGAATGGGTCCAAGTAATAATGGTAGTAAGGCGTCACCCTTTTGCATTAATAGTTTCCGCTTAGATTTTAAACTAGATTTTGCAAGAGAGAGTGTACGTAACGTCTTTTTATGACGACGTAACCTTTGCTTCTGACGAGGAGTTAAATGGATATTGCCCTTTATTGTATTTTTTGCGACTTGAGCCACTGTTTGTATAAGACCTCCAGATGTTTTTCGCAATAACATGTTGCGCTTTTTTCCCTTGCATTTACACAGGGCACGGAGCTCCTTGAAATGATGCTTTATGCTTGACATCTTGTTAGCAACTGATTGATATTGCACTGTTCATGTCTTTTACATGTGTGTACACATGCATGGTCTCATCGGGGAATATGTTTGTACACAAAAGTAATGCATCATGAGTCTGTTGTGTAAGATCAAACAATAAATAACTATGAGGTTTTATGGTGGCTTTTTCAAACACTTCTACCACTCCTTTACTATGATGTGGTATGACTTGTCGAGCTAGATATTGGATTTGCAATTTATCTCTGGGATTTTTTAACCCAATGATGTAATGGGCGTTTAATGATATATCACGTGTATATTTTCCCTTAGGAAAGAAATTTTGCACGATAAACAGATAAACTTTTGTGAAGTGAAAAGTTTGTAAAAATTTTGGAAACATCAGCATTAGTTTCAGTCATAAGATCGTCGAGAATTAATAAAGAATTGGGTTGAATTTCAAAATTAGACATATCTGGAATTCCGTGGAAAAATTTTACATTTGACACTGACAATTTTGGGATCACTGCGCCATAACACCACACAATCTCATTTAATTGAGTATCAAACATCTGATCCTTGTATTGTATTAATTTATTGACGAAAAACGTCTTCCCGCATCTGGTTGGTCCAGAGACGAAAAGACTAGATGGATGAGTAAAGGGCAACATTGCAAGTTCAAATGAAGTAATGTAACAGACTTTTCCCTTAATATACTATGAAATGATAACACACTATAAATATATATTAAAATAAAATATACTAAAATAAAATGAAATAAAATAAAAAATACTAAAACAAAATATACAATTCATACGAATGTAAAAGCAACAACTAAATAAAATGCTTACTGTCGATAGCCATAGGGTAGTGTCCTAAAGTCGGTTGTCTGAATGTCTTGAATAATTAACCGTTTTTTGTTTTTTGTCACTTGGTGTGTCTTTCTTTCAGGTCTGGACACAATGACGAACTCCGGCTTTCGTGAGATGTTATTCGGGGAGTAAATGACTATCTTCTCTGTTTTTCCCATAACCAGATCATCAAATAAATCAAAATTATTTTTTTCCGCGCTCTTTTGTTCAAGGTAATTAAACGAATTTTCCTTTCCCGTTAGAATATTTCGAATTTTGTAAGCATAATTTTTCGGGCCTAATCCAACGAACATTATCATATTCCATCCATTTTCCATTTCCCTAGTTAACTGCCCTAAATAACTCCCTGTGGAAAGCGGGGATTCTTCATTTTTATTCTGCACATACATGATTGAATCGGTGTTTACATATAATACCTTCTCATACCCTACCTTTTCAATCATGTCGTATAATCGCAACCTAGCCCATGACGAAATAAACGCACTTAACACTACATTACTAAAAGCTAGCGGCTTATTTTCATTTACAATGTCTTTGTATGTGACAACCAGATGCTTGTCACCTATTGGCAGTACACTGGTTACCTCGTACTGAGGGCTTAATAAGATTCGCAAAAAGGATTTTTCATCTTGGACAATTTTTGTTTGTGGAAGGTCTGTTCTTTGCCCCCATTTGCCGAAAAGAGAATTTAGAAAAAATTTAGAAATATATCTCAACCCTGGATTTAAAGAAACATTATCATAATTTAATTTAATATGCTCATTAATTTCATAGTCGATGATATATTGCCTTCTAGCTTCTTCCGTCACACAGTCTGTAGGGAAACCACTAGCTTCTTGTTTCATTGCTAGGAAGGAGTTGACGTAATCTTTAAAAAGGCCTTTTTTCATTTCGAACTCCCAGATTTCATATATTTTCTTAACAACGTATCCACGTTTCCTAGCAACGGTAAGTTCCGGACTACAAAAGGTTCCTCTGAACTGCCGTTCTTCCACCGAATGAGTACACTCATTATTATTATGTTCCTCCATACATTTTCGGCATAACCCGAATAACAGTGGACCGCCGGAACTGTATGGTAAGACTGGGATCTTCAAATCACTGGATGGAAGTACTGTGCTGTCCACAAGACCATGAACATTTTCCAACTCTGGGAAATTGTTTTTATGAATTTTCGGCGATCCTGTTGGAAGCGGCTTTGTCGACATAACCCAGGGATACAATGAAGTGACGTCAGCACATTCTATAACCTCATCTCCACTACATTTATAGAGTGATCTAAAGCACTCTGTCCGCCCACCCTTAAACGCGTCCTTCGGAACTAATCCTGACGAAAGATCAAGACATTTCTCTTTAATAAATGCCTGAATGGCCTCATCTTTTTTTAACACGAGCGTCCCATTCGCATTCCCAAATTTCCTCATGATTTTTTACAACTTTTTTCAAATACTCTTTCTTCCTAAGGGTACGCTCATACCGTTGCTCCATGGTTTCCCCACCGTCAATGGTTTCATGACGAAGATTCGGATAACAAAGAGTGCAAGAATGCCAGAAACACCCGTGGTATTCAAAAGCTTTATCCTCCTCTTTGACATAACCATCTACTTTATACTTCCCAAAAGGTACCTCGCCGCCATTCGCTGCATGCTGAATTTGAACACCTCGCTCACGCTCCGTATACATCAGCCATTGTATGGCCTTCTTAATTTGCCGATCGCGATGTTTAAATCCTAGGGGAGGAATGATCGTAATGGTATCCTCTGGAAGGTATAAGGTACGAAATACCTTGATAGCCAGTCCTGCAATAGTGCTCGAAGCTAAGATGGGCTGAATTCCCTGAGTACGTTACTATATGATATCTGAAAACTTTATTACAGCAGCTGTCAATGTAGCCGTGTCATTTTTACAGTAGGCAAGGAGCTCGTCTTGAAAATGAAATATTTTTTTGGACTCTACACAATCATGATGCCACGTAAGTTCTTTTGCAGCATTTTCTGATTTACTGCCAATATCATAGAAATCTAAATCCGGATACAGTCCTTCGTAATTTTGATACTTTGGGGTATTAAACAAATAGGGGAAATCTCCTTTCTTCAAAGTTTCACAGAGACCAAGTGTCTTAGGAAGGTCAGCAAGACGAACTCCCATGTACAGGTAAGTATTCTTAAAAATAATGTCATCCCCCACGCACAGTTCAATGATTTTTTGTCCTTGACACAAGATCTTTAAATCGCTAATTTCTTGTTCCTCCAGTAGATTTTTGGCGGCAAATATGGTATCAAAGCGCGAACCATTATGAGAAACACCAACTATTTTCATAAACTCTGTACGTGGAGCAAGAACGTAATAAAATCACCCATATTTTGAAAAACGAAATCTCTTACACCCCCCTTTTCTTTATCGCCACATGTCATACAGTTTTCTGCTGATGGTAAATTCTTGCCTTTCTGACACCTGTGGCTTGCACAAATTAAATTAGGCTTATGCTCCTGTTCACCATTTGCATCTGCATCCATAATCATAGTTTCTACGTCAAGAATTATATATAGATATTTTTCTATCTGTTTAAATTCTTGTTTTTTGACAAAACAAGAATTATCGGGCATAACGTGAATTCTACACACTTTAGACATTCTTTCTCCAGAAATATGCTTTTCCCGCCGTTTTCGCATATCATAGATACAGCCGCAAGGTAAACACTGCTTCACGTTGTCACATACACTCTTACCCTTTTTATTAACAACTTGATGATTATCATAACATAATGTACCAGGGAAAACTCCATTACATTCATTACATTTAATATTCTGTTTCTATTCATCTGAAAGTTTTGTGTGAACCACCTCGCAGTAGGAACATTTGAATTGGCATTTATGATCATAGGCACTGTTATACCCCACCAAACATTCGGGACAATACAATCTTGCATTAAGATAAGATTTAATATAGGGAATGGAATTGTAGTGGCCGTCAGCATACTCAATATATATCTGTTTCTGTTTGGGGTTTTGAATATGATCTCCTGGGTAAATGATGCGGGTTTCCCTTGTGTCTGGCGTTCTCTCATATACAACAATACGATAGTGAGGGAGTAGATGTTGCTGGAACTTTTCTACATCCCCCAGATCGCAACCGTTCTTTTTTTCCACATCAGCCCGCTTTCATGCAAAGAGCCTTAGCCTGCCGTAGCCATGCCAATGGATATCTTTTAAAGTTACGAACAAGATTATTGTCTTTATCTGAAATGGCCTTGGATAAAACTATGCTCTGTGGGAGGCAGTGATTTCCTTGAGGAGGGGCAACAACATATTTTCTTAAAATTTCCCCTTGGAAATATATTTCTGGATTCTACGGCGATCTCTACCTTTGCCAATTCTACTCGATATCGAATGCAACTTGAAGGTAGTTTTTCCCTAAAAGAAAGGTTTCGTTGCTCTGTACAACGATTTCAATTGACCTTAAAATTACATCGGGTGTTAAATTATCCCGTTCCCTCCATGCAACATACAACGGGCGATTTAAATTTGAATTGCTGGAATCTAAAACTAGCCCGACGTACGCATTACGGGGAATTCCCGACATCAGAGCATTCAAGGCAAAGATAAAGAGCTCCGTAAAAAAGTTTTCCAGGTCGACAATATCGGTTGCATTAGTCGAGATGGTAGCCTGGCGTCCATGTAATTCAAACCGGGGATAGTACCGTTTTTATGTTGAAATAATTTTAAATAGAGCGCCAGTACTACTACTAGTCCCTTGTTTACTCCCAACGGACATATCTGTAGCACGTACTTGCGGTGGTGTCCAATTTTTCTATGCTCGTGCTGGATTTTCATTACTTTTATTAAGAGCATTCAAACAGGCTTCAAACTCAAGCACTGCAGCATCACCATCATTTTCCTCCATCGGTTCAACCGTAATATGATCCAATGAAATGTCCTCATCCTGTGGAGGATTTTCCTGAATAATATCAGGTGAACCGGGAGTTACAATATATACTTCTGCATCGTCATCATCCTCAATTTCATTTACCTCATTCAGAGGATAATGATCCGGGCTCGAATCCAAGGTAATGATATTATTATCCATTATAACACTAGGGGAGGAGACACCACTGGGGAGTTCGTCCATACCCTCCATGATATGATGCAACATATCATTATCAAATATGGGACTAGGAATATCAACGTCTTCCTCAGTGTTGCCAGCTAAGGGTCTAATATTATCTAAAAATACTAAACCCTCTTCCTCCCCGAGAAACTCCATTAAAATAACTTCTATTCGGTCTTCGTGAATCATGCCTCTGGTTACTAAATACTGAAAGCATTCCCTGGCCAGTCCTAAATCGCCTTCGAATCTAAAGCACCGCGCTTCAAAAACATCTAAAATATCTGCTGCAGACTTGCAGCTTTATATTAATACCTCCACATTTTGCCAGTACAGTTCAAAAAGATGGTTAATAAACTGAATGCTCACATTATGATCCGTCGACCGGAATCCCTGCAGGTGGAGAGTGCACAGCTGAATCCAGAGGTCCAAAGCATCACCCTCAAATCGACCTTCGAAGAAGGAGTCGAAAAGCTTGTCAGTGATCTTCATAGAAGCCATCTTCTGAAACACACACAGACACAATACGTTGTAATCACAATCAATAAAGTTGAAGCAGTCACAAACTAGGAACAGTCCTTTCTCTTAAACAGCTGGTCTCTAACTGACGCGGTCGTCGAGGCACGATAAAATTTTCCAAAGGGGAAAAGACAATATACCGGGGAAGAAAGGGGAGGGGAGATGATAATATATCAAGGGGAAAAGACAATATACGAAGGAAGAAAGGGGTGGGAGATGATAATATATCAAGGGGAAAAGACAATATGCCAAGGAAGAAAGGGGAGGGGAGATGATAATATATCAAGGGGAAAACAATATACCAAGGAAGCAAGGGGTGGGGGGATGATAATATACTAAGGAGGAAAGCGAGGGGAGAGGAGTGTAGCAAAAAAATTACTTGGTTCTCATTTTAGTTCTAACCGACATGTTCCAATCAATTGAATTATTTAATACTTTCATATTGTATAATGATACTCTAGTGGATGCGAAATGTTGATGTTTATAAAAGTCGAGAAGTCATGTTAAAACTTTATCGGTGATATCCCACTGTATCCCCCGCCTGGTTATTTAGTATATCTCCCGCCAAGTATATTTAATGTATTACATTCGTAAGGAGAAACATATTAAAGTGATTGGAAGGTGAAAAGAATGTTCCTATAAAATAATACATAGAATTACATTGTTTGCTAGATCTTGAGTGATCACATTCTGTTACTACTGTTTTCTTGTTTTCCAATCTTGATAAAAATGATGAATACAATTCCTGATGCAATTCTTTGATTTGTGAACGTACACTGTTTTTAAATGTCTTAAATAAATTACTATCAGTATGAAAATGTTTCCTGAGATATTCTAAATATAATCTCTCCATTTCCAAGTGAATCAGACCAATTTTACAATTGTCTGCAACCCTACAAATATGATTGAACTCCCCATTTAATTCACAAAATCTTAAATTAGACAACCCATTTAAATCATGAACATTTTCATTTAATATTTTATATACACATTTATTGTTAACTTCAAGAATATTACACATTGCAAAATATTTGAAAATGAATAAATCAAAAATTAGATGCTTACAGTAATTTTTAAAACGGAAGAAAATTCAAACTCAAGAAAGATGTTTTCAAATAGACTGGCAATCAAACGCAGGTGACCTGAAAACCAAGACAATGGTCTTAGTATGCAAGCACTAAGTTGACAGACACGTAGTCTCACACAGTCAAAGCACAACTAATAATCCACGCTTCAATTCACCCCATGAAAACAACAAGTTCACGCATGCGCACCATGTTGCTTTCTAGACCGCTGCCAAAGTGATCTGTACGAGTAGGTATTAAATTATTGAATTCCAAGATGCTTGCAAAAAACTAACGATCATTATGAAACACGGTTAATAGTTGGAGTTAGGAAACCATGTCTAAATTCAATTTAAATATTTCGAAGTTATTTCATCAGGTTCAATTTTGTTTGACTAACAAAATTTTTGAGAACGAGAATTGTTATACAATTTGAACAAGTAAATAATTCTATGAACATTACAATGTAATGTGAACAACTTAGTACTTCCCTCTGAAATTTTGTTAGTCAAACAATGTATTTAAAGTTATCAGAATTTAAAAACAAGCAAATACTTAGTTTTTAATTTCCTTACTTAAAATAATGAGAATTCAAAGAATTCGAAAGTTAAAATAGACTGCGTACAGAGTAAAACTTCTTTGTTAATGAAAACATAATTTCGAAATAATACTTGAACAATGTTTACATTAACTAAATAGGTTCAATTTCCTTAAACAAATATGAAAATAGGTTTTGAAAAGATAAAGTTGAAGCACGCTTGTTTTTTCGAACTGTGATTTCAGTCAGTAATTTTTTACCATTGCAGAAGTTGATTGTAACTGGCTTAAAAGAAAGTTCCACAAGAAAGCTACACGAGTTGATATCAGCAATAGAACTTGCTTTTTGAACAAGGTGAACATCTTATAGATTAAGAGAGCGAATTCATAACAGTATAATATATTCTACCTGAATTATTATTACCAAGAAAGTTTTACACGATACACACTCTATTCCAAGTTTTGAATTCTTCGAATTCGAAACTGTTAATAAAATTCGAAGCTGTTAATAAATGCAATGTAATGCGTACCACTTAGTAATTTCAGAAGAAATATTCATTTCATCGTCTTATTAATTAATTTAGTGTTTTCACACCGTTATACGATGCTTATTATGAAGAATACGAAATATTAAACGACTTCAAAATCTCTCTCGTGTTAATTTAATCTGTTCCTATCAAAACGTTTTAATCAAATTCTTATCAAACAAAATAATTATTACTTAACTAATTTGCTGACCCATGCAGTGTTTAAGTTAAATTATAATATTCATAAATAGATTACAAAACAACTAAAAAATTAAATAACTGTTGTGAGTTTCAAACTTGGTATTTATTTCTACTTAGGCTACAAAATATTCGAGCTGCCCAGTACTAATACTTTCAAAGATTGTATTCATATAAACCTTGCAAGATCAAGGCTAACCATTAAGACCAAGGAAGCGGGCCAAATAATCTATAATACATTTTTAGAAGTCACGTTTCAAATTACGTTTAAAATGATACTTCAACCATCTTCCTAGCACTAATAGTTTAAAAGTTGTATTAGTAATGGACTTAGCCCTTCCCCCTTCGTGGATCCCCTGAGACGTTTTTCTTAACGTTGCCTGTATTAAGACCTTTAAAATGATATATGAAACACTATCCTAGTACTAATAGTTTAAAAGTTGTATTACTAATGGACTTACGCCCTTTTCCCCGCCCCTAAAACAGTTACGAATGCTCAAAGCACTTTGAAAGGAATTTCTTAACGTTCCCTATATTAAGACCTTTCAAATGATATATTATAAGACTATATTAAATTTATTTTTCAAGAGGGGGGGGCCGGGCCCTCTTCTGGAAACGTCACTGCCAACAGTCATCATTACTGTTTCTCAAGTTGATTTTGCAATAAGCTTTCAAACAACACCTTACTCGTCGTTCTACATGCAATAGTATTCAAGATAGAACTTTCCCGCTTCTTCCCCTCTTCCCCCACCCCTAAAACAGTCATGAATGCTCAAAGCACTTTTAAAGGAATTTCTTAACGTTCCCTATATTAAGACCTTTCAAATAATATATTATAAGACTATATTGCTTAAAGATATTTTTCAAGAGGGGGCCCCGGGCCCTCTTCTGGCAACGCCACTGCCAACAGTCATCATTACTGTTTCTCCAAGTTGATTTTGCCATAAGTTTTCAAACAACACTTAACTCCCCGTTCTATGACTAAAAGTTCCCAAATAAATTTTTAAGTCCTTTAGGCAACTTTGGCTCAGGCTAAGCGGATAATATTTTTTTACAAAAAGGTAATGATAAGAATATTGTTCCATACACACACATACATACAGACTCGCATACACAAATACTCTCGCTCTCTCTCTCTTTCTCTCTCACTCACTCTCTCTCCCCCACACACATATACACATACATACATACTCGCATACACAAATACTCTTTTTCTCACTCCCTCTCTCTCTCGCTCTCTTTGATAGCTAACACTTCATAAATAGAAGCAAAAACTATAAAAAAAGGATGAAATATCAATGTATTTTCTTTTTCTTTAATATGGCGGACCCACGCTAGCCCACGTGTTTGGAGAAGATCCGCTTCTATAGTTTCCCGCTAGGTGGCAGCTTAAGTCATGCGCTCTTGTACAGACCAGGAAAAAGCCACAAATTTTCACTCAATAGATGACACACCAATTCATTGTTTGCACCCAAAATCTCTCACTCTCTCTCTCTCTCTCTCTCTCTCTCTCTCTCTCTCTCTCTCTCTCTCTCTCTCTCTCTCTCTCTCTCGCTCGCTCGCTCTGTAGAGCGCATGTGTATTGGTGACCTGTCGAAGCGCTGAATTCAATTCTTTAGACCCAAGGACAGGGGGAAAGGAAAAAGGCATCCGAGAAAACGAAAGACAAATTGTGCCGTTTCTATCAGTGCGTAGGTTTTAACTATGTAAGGTTCACGCACGCAGTTTTGTGTAAAAGTTTACCTTTAAAGTAATTCATAATACGAGGACATTTTACCGTTTTTTTCTTTCAATGGCCAATGGATGCAAACGGGTGTAAAAGTGAGTACCATTATATTTTTATTTCTGTCCAAATTTTTGATAAATTCAATTTAGAATTTTTGTTTACAGGAGAAAAAATAGTATAAAGCCAAAAGTAAATCAATGTTCTCTGAACGAATTCAAAGTGTTACGTTACGATATTTCAACCAAAATAAGCATTCTGATCAGAAATTCTGCCAGGATTTGGTTTGATGTGGGAGTAAAGTTAAAATTGGGAGGGTGTAAGTGGAGTTTTGCACGGTTTCTATCGATCTT
>JAGDQP010003892.1:61681-76445 GCA_022664845.1 Lepisma saccharinum | reverse complement strand
AAATTGGGAGGGTGTAAGTGGAGTTTTGCACGGTTTCTATCGATCTTTGCTCAATAACATTCGATAATTCCTTGGAATAATATCTTTTTTATAATCAACAATTTTGACCGAGGAAAGTCAGAGATTCTGCCAGTATTTTCAGTTTTGGGGGTATCGTAAAGTAAAAATTGCTACGTCATGACACAATCAAAGTCGCGGGTCCATAAATAAACTAGTGAGAATACATAAACAGTTTCACCGGGTGAATAGCGAGATTGCAACTTAAATAAGACACTGGTCTTCATGGAGCATACAATGCGAATGAAATAAAATTTAAGAGTATAAGTAGCTTGAGATATAATTAAAGGTTGTTCCAATCCAAATCGAATTGTGCTTTAAAGGCGTTGCAGCTTGGCTTAATATTTAAAATGCCCTGACTGAGGTTTTCCAGAAATTTCGGTTTTCATAAGCCAAATACCCGCATTCGATTTTGTGTAAATAAATTAAATCAAATTATGTCACATAAATGTATGTACTTCTCAAAATCGTGTAAGATCTAAATAGTGGTTGTTCCGCGCAATACTCACAAGTCAAGAGAAACCAATAGTGGTTTCGCATTATCGTAATATATAATAGTCGCACTTATTTACTACGTCATGTTGTACTAACAACATTCAAGTATTTGATCTAGTTAAACACTTACCTGTAAATTACTAAATCTTCGAAATTCGATGAAATACACAGCAGAAAATAAAAAGTTCAATGACTACCAAATCACACGTAAATATGATATTAGTAAAACTGATAAGTCAGAATGAAAACTGGTATCATTTTGTATTGAGCATAGCCCTTTTAATATTTCTAGTCAGACAATACTCTCGAATCATAAAGGCGGGGTTCAATTCTCTGATTGGATAATAAACATTTCTTTATTTTATTTATCCAATGCCCTGATTGCGCGCAAAATGCTATCACAGCATCCCAGATGCAAAATTTATCCCAAGCGACGCTGTTAATTCCAGATTCTCGAAATAGTTCCAGCGTGGTGAAACCACGCCATAAACAGATGGATTTGCGTTTCTATAAACATTCTGTTGAACTGTATATGCTTCAATACGAAATACAATCACATTCTGTTCTAAATTGTTATTACATATTTCCTGTAATCACGAACTGTGTGTATATTGTCTCGCAAAAATACCCAATGGAAAGTTACAATGACACTTTCAAAGAGCAAGAAAAGGTAGCCGGAACATATTCTTTAAAAGAGAAAAGGAGATTTTTGGGGAGCGAAAACAAGAGGAGATTCAGCTGTGGTACGGGCATTCAATAGTTAAGAACAACGAACCCAATTCTCTATGACCGTCTGTTTTTCTAAATAGCATATTGTTTCCAGTTCTGTGCCAAAGTTTCCAATTGTAAATCCGTGCTAATGTAGTTTGTATTGTCTATTATTCTTCTGTTACCCCAGTCAGCTGGAAATCAAACATTCCCCTATATGCGTTACCAAAAGCAAGCTGTTCCGATTTTCTTTCTTTCTTCCCAAAAACTGACCCATTCATTCAATCGCAGTGGAGCCTAACTGGGGAAAACGCGATACAATTGAATCCAGCTTGAAACGGCCACACAGCTGTCCGCACTCCAAAGAATTGCTTTTGCATCTCTGATATTACAACAGCCAGAAAAAAAGATCTTTTCTAAAGTTGGTCTAGGCATTCATTCACATTTTATGTTCTGTTTAGAGGTTAAAAGAAACGAGTCCGTGTGTTGAGACAACAAATGGGTTTGTTTAAAGGAAAAGAAATCTAGGAAATCTCAGGCCAATAGACTAGCAGCAGGGATCGAACGTTGAACCATTCAAATAGAAGTATTAACTCCATTACATTCCAAAGAATGTTCTAAAATTTAAAAACGTTCGTAGAATCAAACTCAAAAGACTTTGTAAACTTTATTTTATATAGACCCATCTAGTAACTTTAGACTTCGGTCCGTCACGATACGCCCCTTAGCTGTTAAAATGCCTCTTCCGAGACTCGAATTCGGGACCCCCGGATATGAGTCAAACGGTGTAACCATTAGAATGTGGAGGTCCGTCGGTTGTCATCAAACTGAAGTATACGACAAAGTTATTATATTAATGCCTTGACTGTATGCAACCTGAATGCGGGGGCGTAGTGAAACTGGTAAACAATAATAAACAAAGCTGAGATAATTAAATTAAAAATAATTTCAATGTATAGCCACAACAATCCCAAAAGTCTACCACTAAAAGAATATATTTTTTTGTTCACGCCCTTAATTAAAATTTGTTCCTGATAACATTATATATGCATAGAAAACGGTTGTCATTAAACAATGCGAAAACAAAATAAACAACGCGAAAAATGGCGGGAAAAAATATGTAAGTTTTCAACTGATTTTTCACATCGTAAATATTATCCCATTTTTCATGAATTTTATATATGTGGTACATAAAGGTCCAAAAAGGCCTACCATTGTCTCAGCTCCGACTTAAACCATTAGACAACGCGTGAAATGGCAAAAAGGCGGATTGTGTCTTCTCTCTACTTGTCATTAACCGTCAAGAATTGAAGGTGTGAAGTTTTACCCTATCCGTCCTATTCTTCTGACTTGGCCTCCCTCAAACTACCACCTTTTTCGCGTTTTGCAAAAATGCTTCCCCCAGAAAATCTTTGATGATGTGAAGCCTGTGAAAACTGCCGTACAACAGTTTTTCGACTACAAACCTTAGGATATTTATCTGCGTGGGTTTCATCTCCTACCAGGATGACAAGAGGTCCTCGATTGAAATGGAGATTGTACACGGTCCTTGGAGAGTTCCATTGTATGTTGTTCGCATTTATAAGGTATATGCACACCAAGAACGGGTAGAACTTTTGCATTAACCCAAAACATACAATTATTGCCTTTTAAAATGCTGAGTTTATTACTTTTATAAATTGTGTCTAAAAGTGTGCGGCCATCCATCATATATTGGTCCCCGTATAGAAAGAAGTTGGCCATACACATTTGAACATAGGAAAATTATATGTTTATTACGAATGCCGGTTTTACAAATAAGTAAATCCCGTAACTGCATTCCTGAAAACACTGTGAGTACTCCGAACAGACAAAAATTGGAAAGCGAAAACAAACATGGTAATTTATACTAAAACTTCACCAATTCATAATTGTTAAACAATAACCGCCGGCATTACAGACCGATAGGTCCTGAGCCTGCCCTAACGCCCTGTGTCCGGCACTGCATCCACCTGTGTGACGGCAGTGAGGTCAGCGTCATCTAGCCACGAACAGGCGCATTAGGTACTTTCTAGACCGAGAGTGGCCGTCACGTCTTTATTCACGTGACTCCCCAGTTTTCCTCACGACGCTGGGTGGACGCCAAAAAGTGGGACTCCAGCCGGGAATTGAACCCGGGACCACGCGGACATGAGTTCAACGCTCTAACCACTAGACTATGGAGCCCTTAAATCATAATTGGTACTCTAGTTAAAACGATAGCTTGAATGACACTTTTTCCATAGAAATGAAAAATCATGTCAGAGGTGGTCCCCCATACACACAAACAGAAAAAGAGCTGTTAAACGCAGTGTTGTTTGGAAATGAACCAAATAGCTCATAAATTAGAGGCTCTAAAAACAGATATCATTTCCCTAAAACAGAAAAGCTGCAAACTACATGGTTTAGTTGTTAGTTTGAGTAAAACAAAATTTTATGCGGATGTACTGACCGACCAAGTTAATAGTACTTCTGAACAGGGGTTTAAAGATAGGCACTCCAAACTTATCACAAAGGTACCTGAACAAGGGTGCAATCGGAACCTAAGTGTGAACAAATAATGAACAATGGAACAAATAAGATCAAGAAGCGAGATATAGAAATTATATATAAGGCCAATGCAACAAAAGAAATTTCACTCATACCAGCCTGCTGTTACTCCAGCTAAATCAGCTCTAACGAACCTTGTACAAATATCTAATTTTGTACACGGACAGATAAATTGATATTGACCTATCCAAAACCTTCGATAGTGATAATAAACTAGACAAAATTGGAATTTTCTCGTAGATTGAATATGGTGAAAATATGTCATATATTTCGGTTAAAAATAAATAATGGAATACCACAAGAATCGTCATTGGGACCATTATTAGTTATCGAAGAGGTTGAGCAGTTGGTAGAGTGCTCGTCTTGTAATCGGGAGGATCTGAGTTTGATTTCCGGTGTCTGATATAATCGTTGGTTTTTTTCCCCCTGGTTTCCCCCTATCATACCAGGTAAATGATAGGATGGTTCCTTGAATGAGTCCAGGGCCAAATAATTCCAAAATGGTTTCCTTTGTTGTTGTTGTTAAATATCTCCAATATGAAATGAACGAAATTAGGCTGTATTCAATTCGTACAATAAATACATAAAATTAATAAATATTTTTTATAAGTGATTTATGCACGCTACCTGATATTATTATATTACGACATGACGAAAAAAATATTCAGTGAAGTAACAAAAAAGCAAACTTATTACTGCGAAACGATATCATTATTAACTCCTGGTGTAAAACAAAATGAAAAATAACACAGTGAAAATATTATTTATTACCTACACTAATAAAATCCAATATTATGCAAGCAAATAGAGCATAAATTTTATAAACAGTGTTCGATTTTTCGTGGAGTCCCGGGGCTTTTCCCTTGTGACTCAGGATTTCATCCTCGGTTGTTGATTCCGAATATTATTCTAACCAGGAAAATTATTTGTATTTCTGCTCAAGCAAATACCTTACCTTGCCTCACCACGTGGCGCTACAGCCCTCCGATACTATTCACCTCCGATACTATTCACCTTCATTCCATTCTCTTCATTGCTGTCTTCTTCCAGTTTCTTATCTGCATCGCCTTTACTTCTGCACTTTGTCAAACCACCTTATCTTGGGTCTTCGGACCCTCTCTCTTCGGTCCATACTTTCGGTCGCCCTCTTATCTTGTTTAAGTATACTCTTTCTTCTAACATTCTTCTGGGCATTCCTTCCCCATCCATCCTTAATACATGACCCACCCAGCTAATTCTTCTTGATTTGACAAATCTAACTACGTCTTTTCCTTCCATTATTGTATTTATCTCTTTATTATTCTCCATTGTTCGCCTTTTTTTACTAGTCCATATACTGTATCTTCCGAACTATTTTCCTTTCAAATCTGCGTAGCCTATTTGTACATTCTTCCTTTAACGTCCAAATCTCGGAACCATACCCGACGACTGGCCTGATTATCTATAATTTGTTTCCCCTTGTTATGCTTCTGCTTTTTAGTAGCTTTTTGTTCGTATAATACGCTTTATCTCCTGCTTGTACTCTGTCTTTTATTGTATCGGATATGTTACTTTTATTAAGCTCAGATATCGAAATCTGTTCACTCACTTGAATATATTCTTCCCAATTTTAATTTCGTGTTTCCTTTTTCCTTCATTTGTTGCTATGTGCATATATTTTGTTTTATCTGTGTTTGTGTACAATCCTAATGAATTCGCTTCTGCTTCTAATTTCAGATATGTGCTTTTCAGTTCGTTTTCGGTCCTGGCTATGATTGTCAAATCATCTGCATATGCAAATATTTGGTTTAGTCTTGTAAATATGGCCCCTCGTTTATCTATTTCCTTTACTGCTCTATGGAGGACTATGTTAAATAGTATTGTAGATAGACCATTTCCTTGTTTGACACCGCAGTTGAATTGGAATTCTTGTCCTGTCTGATTTTCTATCTGCACTTTTGGCACTTGTTTCATTGATTGTTATTGCTACTAGGCTTCTTAGTTTCTTTGGTAATCCTAATTGCTCTAGGCAGGTTATTAGTTTCCTTCTGTTTACACTGTCAAATGCTTTCCTTTAGTCTATGAATAGTATATGCAATTCCGTTCCATGCTTATAGCTTTTCTCTACCGTATTGCGAATAGTTGATCTGTTGTGCTTCTTCCTTTCCGAAAACCGCACTGGTATTATCCTATTTCTTTATATGTGATTTGTTCTATTCTCCTCCATAATATGTTTATTAGAACTTTATATGTTTTGTTTAACAATATTATTACACTATAATTGTTGTAGTCTGTTCTATCTCCTTTTTATATAAAGGACATATTATTCCCGTATTCCAGTTTGTTGGCATTTTTCCTTCTTTCCATATCTCTTTGATAAATGTATATATTTCATCTGTGCATCTTCCACTCGCATATTTTATCATTTCTCCTGTGATCTCGTCCTCTCCTGGTGGTGTATAATTTCTTAATCTTTTTACTGCTTCTATCATAGCTTTCTTGCTTGGTTCATCTGTTATGCCTCCTCCCTCTTCGATATCTAAGTCTATATCTGTTTGTATTTCTTGATTTTCCTGTTCCTTGGTTATTGGTTCTTCTCATACCTGTAGTTGCTCCTTAAAATATTCTGTCCATCTCTTCGTTACATCTTAATTTCTCATCTTAATGTAAAATAATGTATATCCAGGTTTCTGAATTTTTTTCCTTTTCATTGCCATCTCTCTCTTGCTCTGTTGCAATATCAACACCATGATTGCATATTTCTGTTGCATCTTCCCTGATATTAGTAGTGTACGTATCTTTGTTGCAAGTACCATCTTTCGATTCTTCTTCTTGAAATGAGGGATCTTTGGTATAATATTTCCGACGTACCTCAATTATAGCAATTTTTCAGGCAATTGTTGGAAACTGAAAAAAAAAAAAAAAAAAAACAATGTTCTGAATGAAGAAACGGCATATGAAAACATGACCAACAGCAGAAAGAAGGTCTTTAGAAACATCAGGATTTCGGAGAATGTAGGTATGACCATGAGCAATTCCGTGGCTTTCTGTTTTGCCTCCTCCTGTTTCGCCTACTATTAATGTGAGGTTTTTTTTTTTGAGCTGTGGAATTTTTTTCTTGTGAATTCCCACATTGCATACACAGAACATAGAGAAGCCACATTTTGTACATTTATTTCAACAGATCATTTTTCAATCACCACATCGCTTATTAGTTATTATATCTCATGCATATATTATTAATTTTGTACCTCTGAAAATGTATTTTTAATATTAATCGAGTATCTTGATTGACATGTAGAAGCGAGACGTTTAGCTTCGCGTTGCCGATGATAAATTTCATATTTTATCAATAGCGTGAATTCTCAAAGTTTAGTTCTTTGATGTAAAAAGTTTTACAAGTTAGATTTAAATTAGAATATATGTCTTCAATATGAAATCATTTATCAAGAAATGTAACTAATTTACAATTTAGCTTACTTCATAACCTAACCTATTATCGTTGTTTAAACTATTGCGAGAAGTACCCAAAATTCCAGGTTTAATTTGATTTCAGTAAACACTAAATTCGGAAGAGAGGAAAAATTCATTTTAAAGCGTAAAGAATTAAACTGAAATTATGTTAATACCTTTCGGTACCTTAGGCTCAGTCCGTCTTAAAGCGGAAAGAGGGATCACTCTTTTACAGCGGAATTTTCAATTAAAAAGAGTAGTTGATCACTTTGGATAGAAAATATGATCTTTCTACATATAATTCCGATGCTTTACGGTTGTAATTTACTCTTCAAATTTGAAAGAGCGATTTCTCATCTTTTTAGAACTGTTCACAATGCATGATGGCTTCTAGTCAAGCTTGCTCTGCACCCTTTGTTACCGCGAAGGTTATCGAAAGACGAATTTATACAGTAAATATAGCGTTAAGTAAAAGTGACAATAGGAAAGTCTGAAAACTTTTCTCAGTGACAAAAAGACGTCAGGAGTAAGATATGTAGGGCAAAGTTTGACAAAACGGGAAGGTCGGTTAGAACGGGAAAGATGAGCTCTCCAGCTCAGACTGATAATGCCATCTACCAGGTGGGAGTTGAATTACTTATTGGATGCACCACAGAGGTAGCTGCGTCAGTTGAAGTGGTGATTACATGAATAGCGTATCTCCGAAACGAGTTTATTATCTTTTTATTTTTGAAGAAAATGAACTTTTCTACGCTTTGATTTATTTTAACATCTAGTTTGTTGCTCGATTGTGGATTTATTAAACCAGGAGTGCAAAATGTAAATACCTCATCTTATTTTACATTTATTTAGGTGTAATGCAGTGGTAGTTTTTTCTCTTGTGCAACTTGCTTCCCATTCTTTTTTTTTTTAAAGCGGAATTTTTTCTTCTTTTCACCAATGAAAATCCGTTTGAAAGTAGTACTCCATCTTCCCGCTCTCGAGAGATGAAATATTCCACTTAAATCGAGCGGAATTCTGCTCTTTGAATTTAGTGTGTAGTTACCGGTACTACTACTATGTTCTCAACTGTTTTATTTACAAGATTTATTTATATACACAAGATATAATGTACACAAGGTGTGGCCCCTTCAACATAGGACTTGGCGGGTACCTTTCCAGATCCTTTGCCCTCCCTTATCCCGGCCTCATAAATATAATTCAAAGTGCTTCAAACTTTCTTGACCATATTTGTTATCACATTCAAAATTGTTCAAATATTTCATTGCATCATAAATAAACTACAACGTGATCTTCTTAATATAAGATTCAAAATTTCGCAATGCATTATGGGTGAGGGGACGCAATGTCACATTAGCGATCATTCCTAAGTATATTATTGTCTATTTGCTGGTCCGCGAGTATATGTGCAAACTGTTCTGTGAATGAAAACGGTTTGCATTTCTCAAATAGTTTCAAACGCACTTCAATATTGTACATCAATCAAATATACAATATTTAGCTGTTTAAAATGTAAAATTTACATTAAATTTACACACATACAAAAATCCTCAAGCTGTTAAATCTTTCGGCTATGCCAGATTGCAAGAAATATGCTTGAACCTCTTTTGAGATATTTTCTGTTGACGAAAATCTTATATCCTTTCAGGAAGCCTCTCTTTTCCTCCATCTAGCAGGCTTATTAAATAAAAAGTTCAAAAATGTTCCGACAACGAAAGTAACTTTCACGTCCAGGATAAAAGAAAGAAGACGTTACAAATTCAAAGCAAGAGGCCTGCGTCCTTCCTAAAAATTACTTTCTTTTAGTGTTCTCTTTCAGTTGTTTGTTTATTCCTAATTGAGCCAGATGCAAATATTTGAAGAAAAAAAACGTCTCAGTCATCTGTCGAGCAAAAATAAAAGTACTGTATCTTTTTTAAGCTGCAGTGGTTGCGTTATTTGTTTATCAAAGACGCCAAACAGCGTCATGCAGTAAACCATAATATTTTTAACGTTTGTATAAGAAAATAATGACCATGCTACTACCATCGTCCAATATTTTAATGAACATGTATCTGTTGTGTGATACAGATCTCTTTCACGAAAGAAAAATAATATTTTTTTTAAGGACATTTTTATTACGTACTTTGGTGTCCCTTGATTACGAACGCTTGTAAAATTTGTACACATATTGGTTTCTGAATAAAACAACATAATTTAAGTAGCTTCAAGTCTTTGAACCTTGTTTTTCTTAGGAGTTTTTAAAGTTTTTTTTAACGAATGACTGTGTAAACAGGGTTCGACCTCTTTTCGGAATTAGCTTGAAAGGAAGTGATATTTTTTTTTCCTATTTGTGCATATTTTTTTAAACATAATTTTACACAAGAATAAGTTGATTTCCATACCTGTAGATTACTCTCCTTCCATTCAAGACAGAAACATGGTAAATGTTTCTTTAGAAAATATGATTTCATTGAATTTACGTTATCAATCATCATCATCGTCATCATTATGAATCATCATTTCGCTAAATTTGTTTCTAACATTCTGCACCCTGGATAAACGAATTTAGATAATCCAAAAGTTTCACGGCTTGAAGTACGTACCCTTTTACGATTGCAGGATCTTACTTGCTTTGTTGCTTTTGTAACACTCTTTCAAGAATGCCGTTCCAAAAATATTGTCAGAAAGATCGCTTACGAGTTCTTCATTTTCTTGATCAAATTCTTCTGCCTCCACTCTCATGTTCAGTTCCTGGTCAGTGTTAGTTGATACAGAATGTAGTGCGTTTTTCTTTTTTTTTTTGTACTTTTTGTATCAAAATATGACGGCCATTTCGTGTCAGGCAGACGCTTGACCACCACCACATGATCTTCTTCTAAAGATGATGCCAGAAGATTCCAACGATGTGCAGAAGCCAAGGCTTTTAGTCCCACCAAGTTTAGGCTGTATGCAGCAGAGAAAACAAGAAAGCGAACTCATTCAGTTGACAGATTCGTGCTTGCAATCTCGTATAAACATCCGGGCATATTTAAAGCATTATCATAAGACTACGACAGCTTAATACAGGAATTGTGTCTCCATTCAGGAAACATACAACAGTGTCTGCTAGATTTTGCGTTCCCTGAAAAAGATGGAGATGAACTTGATGTCTGCATTCTTTCCAACACAAGTTTATCAGATTTGGACACTATTAGTTAATGACAAAAAATGATGTACTAAATGATACGGTGTAAATAGGTTGCTATCATGCATTTATTAACTAGTCGTTAGCAGTAAATGGCATTCACATAGAAAAGTAAACACAACCGTAAGTCCCAAACAGCGCAACGTGTACCTAGCAGACGATCTATCTGTGGTCTACGTGTAGGAAGTGATTCTGAAATCCCAATCGTTATTTACGGTACCTGTTATCACCTCGTCATGGTCATTGCTTATAAGGAACTGACGTAAATAAATCTTCAAATTGAATGAAATATGATCAGATTAATAAATTCGAAAATACAATGATAGCAATAGGTATTTAGATTAGCATGTCCTTTCCACACGAGGCTTGTGCCTCGTTGGTGGCCCTTGGCGATTGCCCACTCGTTCTATGCATTAAGATGGCCCTCCCGGTGAGTGCTCGATTGCATTACTAATAGGCAGGTATTGAAAAAAAATATTTAGTTATTACATATTCATTGAGAAGACAGTTCAGGACTACGTAAAGGATATTTCGATGAGGATAAAAACAGGTTCCCTAAAGTCTCTGTCCGCCTATTTTGCAGGCCTAAGTGTTACGCCACTGGTTTGTTAGCTTGTAAATTTTGCTGGAATGAAGTTATGTAGTAGTACCCATTTGTCAAGGTTGCTGGAAGTTTGTGATGTCAAATTTGGAGATAAAGTGAGGGAAACCAAACTTGAACGAAAATCAAGCTGGAAATACACTTGCCGCATCAATTCAATTGGAGTAAATCATACTGAAGTTAATATCAAAATTGGTATACGTTTACATGTGGGTAGGTGGCAGTAGAATCAATTTTTATTTAAATCTGTTGAAACAATATAATGTTATGCTTTTAAATCATTTTCACAAACTCTAGTAGAGCGTTCCTGTTTCAATGTTGCATATGCACGGAATAATATTTGTTTTATTTTTTAAATAAATTTACATTTACAAATGTAGTCACAATTCTCACTAAAGCCTTTCACTTTTAGTCTAATTAAATACAAGTTTTATCTAAGGACCCTTAACACTTATTCGTTTGCTTGCACGCGCGTAGGCATGGATTAGCGAAACTTATACAATAATAGCGTAGTACAAAGAAAATAAGATCTCAAATTTAGTAAAGGTCGTTTTGAGGGCCAGTGAGATCTACAAAGAATAATTAATAGGATTTAGAGAAGGGCGTTTTTAGGAACACCTAGTAAATACAAAGAAAGAATAGGTTGAAATCGGTCTTGTTTTGATAGACTTTTGCAATTACAGATAGGAAGTATAGTAAAATCTGTCCAGGATTCAGACTTTATCCTTATCTTTATCCTTATCCGTGAACGCAATTAGAGTAATTTTGCCACGAAATGGTGGGCAAAAGAAAGAACGATAATCTCTGCTCTAACAATGAAGAAGCAATAATAAATACCAGAGGTAGAACTAAATCACGGAATGCAGATTCTACTCCAAATGTACAAAAGTCAATTATCAAACAAAGGATTACGGAAAAATCCACTCCAAGAAGGTCTCAAAAAGAAACTATTAGTAATGACAGTCATTACGAATACTCCAGTGATGAGGAAATACCTCAAGCATCAGTATCGGATTACACCCGAGGAGGAATTTTCATGAAGCAATACATCTCCTGGGTCAATTACCTATAAGGAAGGGGAACGTTTGCCTTCAAATTCTCCTACACACTCCAACAAATCAAACTCTCCATTAAATTTATCAAAGAATGATGTCCATCCTGGGGATACAAATTACGACACGGAATATCCACCTCTTAACACAAACAAATTACAGGATAATTCTCGGAAGGGCAGTGAAAGCGCTTCAACTTCTAAAGATGATCAACATTTAGATAGTGCGGTCGGTGCGCGTGTTGATAGTAGTCAATCTGCAAACACAAATACATATAATAAAAACTCCGTAGAAGAAACAGATAAGGCAACAGATATGAATCATACAGTAATACTAAGTAATATGTCCCAAGAATTTATGGATCCACTCACACTCCAAAACAGAATTTGTGCTAGACTTGTGAACATAGGATTAACTATTTATCCCATGAACCAGCATAAAGATTTTAAAATGCATTTCAAAGATGTAGATGACAAAAAGAGATTTTTACAGGCCTTCCCTGAAACAGTTTTTGGCCCTAAGGCAAAATTCAATACTTTCGAAGAAAAGAGAAAGCCAGTTAACAAACCAATACCCAAAACAACATTTACTTGTGTTATCAGGGGGGTCCCTACTAACACCGATATAAACAAGCTAAAAATACATCTCAAACAAAAAGGATTAACTATTACCAATGCTACCAGGATTATAAATGACAGAGGGCCACTACCGCTAGTTAGACTCTTCACACAGGATCCTAAACTCGTTAGCTACTTAATTACAAATGGGGTCTCCATAGGATATAACAGATATAGGGTAGAGGAATCGAAGACTAGAGGTCGTCCACTTCCCTGTAGAACATGTCAACATTACCATGCAGAAGGTAAATGTTCAAAAAAGCCATCTTGTTGCAAGTGTGGAGGGGCACACCTTAGCTACACTTGCAGAGTAGTTCCTAATAGACTTTTTTGTGGGACATGCAAGATTAATGGGCATAGAACGGCGGCTTCGAACTGCCCCCGTAGACCTCACACTAGTCAAAATTTAATACCACAGAAAATATACAGAATTGATCCTACTGAGAAGAACACCAATTATTCCAATATTGTAAATCAAAATAACATTGAAACAAATCCACAAACTGTTAATGCAACAAGCAATGTTAATATCCTACCTGAAGAAGCAGAAGATACTAATGAAGAGGATACAATTGAACTAAAGAAATCTGACATAGTCAAATGGGTAACCTCAATTTTCGCAATGATGACACCGCAAGAGCAGCTAAACAAACTAACTAATACAATAAAACAAACTTCAGAAGAATTACTAAATTGTAGATTGAACATCATCACCTCTACTGACGGTCATGTTCATGTTTCCATAGAAGAATTATTTAAAAAACAAAAATCTAACTTTTCTACTCATCAAAGCAATATTCAGGTCAATGATGGCGGCATTGAATAATAATATTGATTCCAAACAAACATCCAACTCAACTCTAAAAATTATGTTCGTTAATATAAACGGAATTAGGGAGAAGCTTCATGAGACTATCCAGCTGGCTCAGGACTAACAAATAGACATAATTATTTTAAACGAAACGAAATTAATTACAAAAATTCCAATTAAATTAAAAGGATATAATATATTCAGAAAGGACAAAGCTACATCACAGGGAGGAGTGGCAATCATAGTAAGAAATTGTATTTCGGCACAAGAAATAACACTGCCTACAGAACTTCAGGATGCAAACACTACACCTCTCCTTATCTCACTATTTCACCAGCCTGACTTCGTTTATGTGGCTACCCTCTATTCAAACCCACAAACCAACATCACTAGTAGTATACCTTTAATTAAACACCTCGAAAAGTATAGAAATGTTGTTCTAATTGCAGACTTAAACAGTCAGCATCCATTAATGGGTGACAGGAAAACGGACGACAATGGAGGGATTTTATTCAGACATCTCTTACAATCACCGTTCATAAATGTAAATGTAGGACCTACTTGTTTCATGAACAATGTTGAAACGGCGCCAGATAGAATTCTGCTGTCTCCTGCTATCCACAAAAATCTTATTTACAAACTGGTTCAAAAGAGCCTTGCAACAGATCATGGCGAAATATATTTACATTTCCGACTCAAACTTGACAAAACTCAAAATGTAATTACACGCATCAATTATTATAATAAAGCAAACTGGGAATTATACCAGCAAATGATACAACGAGAATTAGAAAATATAGACACTCCCATCACAAACACAGATGACATAAACAAGGTCAATGATACAATTATACAAACATTGCAGTCTGCACTTAAACATACGGTTCCACAAGAAAAGATTATTCTTGGCGCAGAAAGATTACCAGCAGATTTAGTGCAATTAATCAGAAATAAGCATCAGCTATCCAGAGATTTTCACAAACGTCCCTCCGATTATTTAAAACAAGAAATTAACCAATTAAACAAAATTATCAAAAAAGAAATCAAACTGTTCAGAGAACAAAAAATTAATGAACATATATCCATTTTGCAGGAAGATTATTACAAAAACCCTAAAATATTCTGGAAAACCATTAAGGCAAAAACCAACAAAACTACAAGAAAGACATTACCAGCCCAAATAGACAACATTAATATAATAGATAATAAAGACTTCACAAACATTTTTTACAACAAATTTAAAGAAAGAACCAAAGA
>JAGDQP010003892.1:51120-61281 GCA_022664845.1 Lepisma saccharinum | reverse complement strand
ATAGATCAGCTCATCAGAATCACCACGGACGTCCAGAGAGCATTGAATAAAGGCAAAAAAGCTGCAGCGGTCTTCATGGACTTGACCTCGGCGTTTGATACCGTCTGGCATGACGGGCTCCTATACAAGCTCTATTCATTAAACTTACCAACAACCATCATTCGCTGGCTTAATAATTTCTTAACTAACAGAATTACTCAAATTAGAACAGAGGACGTTCTCTCAGAAAAAATATACATTCAACGCGGTGTCCCGCAGGGTGCGGCACTCAGTCCGACCCTTTACCTAATATATGTAAATGACACTCCCATACCACACAATATACATACAAAACTGGGACTGTTCGCCGACGACACTGCGTATTGGACCAGTGCTCGTACTGTGGAGGTTGCAATTAAACAACTACAGGCAATAACAGATGAATTTGTTTCGTGGTGCAGAACATGGAAGCTGCATTTGAACCAGAACAAAACTCAGTTCATTCTTTTCTTTCCGTCAGGTAGGGGAACTCGTAAAAACAAAGAGAAATTTAAAAAAATCAAAAATACAAAAATCAAACCCAAAAAAACAGCAAAGTACTTAGGAGTCACCCTTGATCATAGGCTAAAATTCAAGATGCACATCAAAGAAAGACAGAAAAAAGGACTCAGTACCCACAGTTTACTTAAATCATATTTTCGATCAGAACTCTCACTAACCATCAAAATTAGACTTTACTTAGCAATATTAAGACCTATGGTCATGTATGGTCACGAACTATTTCACTCTGGCATAAATTTGGAAAAGATAGAAAAGTTCGAAAGATACTGGATACGGTATATGGAAAAATTATGGACTGCGGACAAGGTTCAATTATACAACAGAATTCCCATAGTTCCCATTGATTCATATTTGAAAGAACGTAGGAAAAGATATATTGAAAATGCAAGACACAAAAACTTCATACAGGAAAATCTACCAGATCACATTGAAGACAGAATTAAGAGGCATATTATAACTTATAAAGAACTACTTTCATATTTAATTTAAAAACAGGAACATAACAGTGATAAGATCAAAACAACATACTCAAATCTTCGTCATGGATGCGAAACTGAGCTCATACAAAATTATTACAAAATAGTATTTTGGAGGACAACACCAATAAATTTTACTCTCAACACCTTCATTTACCTAAACATCCTTCATCCTTTTACAGTTTCACCTGACTTGAATTCTGGCAATTTTACTTATAAATGATCTGTTCTTCTGGATAATGCCTTTAGGCTTACTCAAATAAATAAAGGGGAAAAGTGGATTTTCTGGGGGCTTGTTTGGGGCGCTGCCTGGGCCCTGGTGCTTAATCCGGTTCATTTCTAACATAAATCAAATATTTTTTCTAATCAATTATACAAATTAACTCGAAGGACGAAAGTAGCTTATTAGAGCTAGAAGTCCAGCTACGGTGGCCCTGCGGGCCCTTAGCATTTTACTTTAGCGGCGGACCCTTAACGTTTAGTTCAAATAAGAATTTCACCACGTAGGAATAGATCCATGAACGTAGATATAGATAACTGCGTCAATACATGAATAGCAAAGTTCAACACTAACAAGTCTACAATACACTTATGAAATTAAATATTTGCTCTTCAATATTCCTTCATTTCATGTAACGAAAGCAAATTTCTTGGTTTATTCTAGTTTATTCAATAGCAAATAAGGTCTCCGTAGCTAAATGGAATAAATATACAGGGTGTCTCAGAAATAATGGTGCAAAACTTCGGATGGTGATTCTTCACATCAAAACAAGAAAAAAAATCGTTTCAAGAAATTCGAAATCAAGCTTAATTTCGGAGCTACAGGAGCTGAAAGTTATGGTAGCATCGTCATGAATGACGTCATATCTCGACACAAAGGGCCGTTTGCTCATGTCGACTTATCTTATGGCTTAACAAAGTAGAACTTAACAACGTAGAATAATAAGTCTAGCTTTGAAGTTCGGCTTTGAAGCATACGGATTACAAAATGTGTTCTTGCGCTTTAAAGCTACACTCAGATTTATTTTAGACCTGGCTACGATTCAAACGGGACTTGTAACTTCACTGTTCTTTTGTCTATTCTTTTGGATGTGTTCCTCAAGAGGCATAGGTGTGATATGAAAAGTTTTCGTTTGGCACTGGGCGGGGCAGGAAGTTAGTTTGTGTTTGCAAGGCGGTTAAAATGTTGAAGGTTTGCCTCGAATTTTGATGACAACCCGTCTGGATTAACTTTACTTACGGACTACCCCAAAATGTAAAAGTAATAAAAGTGTGGACTGTGGAGGTGTTGAAACTCAATGTGTTTACCTTTTGAGCTCCAAATATATATATAATTTACAGGAGAAAGATAATATTTTCAACGAGCGTGGAAGTATTGAAACAGAAAATGCAAGAAAGGTTCGAGGCATGGAAATGTGAAAAAGCAAACAAGTATCTGAAAAAGCAACTATTTAGATGTTTCCGAGTTGAAAGCAAACACATTGAGTGAGTGTTAAAAGTCAGGTGAATCACGCATAATGAAAAAATATTCTAACTTGACTTTAACTGTCTTCGTTACTCAACATGTAACCGTGATTTTTTCTAGCAAAATACGAGTCATTCACAACATGAAGTGTCGTCTTTAGCATTCCTCCGCATGCCGCCATATTTGTATGTGTTAATAACATGAGTGCTTATTTACTTATTTACCGTACTTATACTAACTCTATGGTTTACGAAACTCGCAAGTTCATCGCCGTAGTAACAAACGTTCGCCATCGGGATCTATCCTGGGCAAGATCAAGCCAGTTTTCATTACAAACACCTACTTCTCGAAGATCCTTTTTAATATTGTCCTCCCAACGTTGTCTCGTTCTTCCTAACGGTCTCTTTCCCTCCGGCTTTCCAACCAAGATGGAATATAATCTTCGTTTTTCTCCCATCCGAGCTACATGGCCTGCCCATTTTAGTCGTCGTGATTTCATTATTCTTACAAGATCGGGTAAGTCGTACAGTCCGTGAAGCTCTTCATTATACAGTCTCCTCCATTCTCCAGTTATCTGGTCCCGTTTCGGTCCGTATATCTTTCTCAAAACCTTATTTACAAACACTCGTAATTTATGTTCATCTGCTAGGGCCGTACTCCAACTTTCGCAACCATAAACTATTTACAGGCAGAATAACCGTTCTGTATATTTTCAATTTCAACTTTCTTGATATTAAAGGCGAGGTTATGAGTTTCTGGACTGAACAGATACATGCGTTACGCGATACAAAATGACTTTTTATTTCTTCCGTTACCTCGTTTTTACTTGTTACGTATGCTCCCAAGTATTTAAATCTGTTAACTTTCTCTATGACCTCATCCTTAATTGTTATGTACCTATTTCCGTTATTACCTGTGCTCCGGCTTGTTATCATGTATTTTGTTTTATCTATGTTTACCTGTAGACCTATCTCATCACACGCTTCTACTAAGACATCGGTGTTACTTTGTAGTGTCTCTATATCTTCCCCTATTAAATCTACTTCGTCCGCGTACACGAACAGTTGATTCAAGCCATTCAACGTTAGTCCATTTCGGTCCCCTTTTAGTTTTAGAATCGCATATTCTAAAGCACAGTTAAACAGTAGTGGTGACAAGGCATCACCTTGTTTCAATCCGCTGTGAATCTTGAAACTATCTGACATATTATTATCTACCCGTACTCTGCTTATGAAGTCGCTGAGACACATTTTCACAAGTTGAACAAGTTTCTTCGGAATTCCAAATCGTATTAGGGTACTGTATAACTTTTCTCTTTTAATAGAATCATAAGCTTTCTTAAAATCAATGAATAGCTGATGAACAGCCCCATTATATTCCCATTTCTTTTCCAAGATTTGCCTCAAGGCGAAAATCTGGACCAACGTGGATCTATTTCTTCTAAATCCACATTGATAATCTCCAATTATTTCATCTACGTATACGGTTACGGTGTTAGCAGTATATTACCAAACAATACTTTGTAACGCGTTGAGAGTAACGAGATTCCCCAGTAATTATTACAGTGCGATTTATCGCTTTTTTATAAACCGTAACTATTATTGTGGTTTTCCATTCCTTTGGAAGCTCCTCCTTTCTCCACCTAGCGTTTATCAATTTATGTAGTTCCTTGATTAGTGCCGTTCCTCCTGCTTTAATTAATTCGTCTGGAACATTGTCTATTCCCGGCCATTTGGAATTTTTCCATTTCTTTATCGACATTTCGACCTGGATCTCGCTAAGTCGGGTATCCACGGTTCTGCGGTATAGATTTCAAATTCCTCTGGTTGTTCTCCGTTGTATACATTAAGAAGTTTGTCGAAATAACTTTTCCACACTTCGACAATTTTAGTCGGATCCGCTTGAAGATCTCCGCGTTCATTTCTAATCATTCCTAGCCTCGGCTGATAACCTTTTCTTAACGAGTTTACCCCTTTGTATAGATCTCGTATGTTATTTGTCTTCCCGTTTTCCTCAATCTCCTGAATCTTCTGCGTCAGATATTCTCGCTTTTTGTTTCTAAACCCTAGTGTGGCGTTTCGTTTCGCGTTACTGTAGTGGTTGGTATTTGCTTCGCTTTTATTACTTAGCCATCGCTGCCTGGCTTGTTTTCGTTCCTCGTGAAGTATAAGGCATTCTTCACCAAACCAAGGCTTGTTTTTCTGGTCTTTCTTCTCACCTACACATTTCTTCGCTGCGTCGTTCACTGTATCACTAATTACCTCCAACGGCTTACTTACATCAATTTTACTATTAATTTAATCTTTACTACTCTACTCGGCTAGGATTTCGAACCTATTTGAGATTTCGAGTTGGTAATCTGCTTTTACGTTTCGATTATCTAATCGTTTAACTTTGAATTTAAATTGTTTTGATAATTTGGTTTCTCTGTTCGCGATGCATAACTTTTCCCTCACTTTTGTGATCACTAACTGATGGTCGGTGTCACCTTCCGCTTCTCTGTAAGACCTAACATCCATTATATTGGTGCGTCTTCGTCTATCTACTAATACGTGATCGATCTGGTTGAGCGTTTTGCCATCCGGAGATACCCATGTGTATTTGTGTATGTCTTTGTGTTGGAAGTATATGCTCTTTACTAATAGGTCTTTCGAGTTGTTGGTGATTTCGTGAAGGCTGTATTTACCTATAGTAACTTAGCGTTGAAATCACCCAACACAGTTTTCGAATTATATTTCGGTAATTGGTCAAACAGCCTTTCTGCACCTCGTAGAATGTATCTTTGTCGTTATCATTAGCCACCTCGGTCGGAGCGTATAAACATTTATTAAAACCGTGTTGCACCATCGGGTACTTATCGTAACGTACGATAGTCTTTCGTTTAGGAACTCAATATTCTAAACCGCCTGAAGGATAGTGTTCTTAATGACGAATCCTGTTCCGAAATCGTGAGACTGTGTTCCCCCGTAGCAGAAAGTGTACTTGCCCTGTCGGATGCTATCTTGACCCTCCCAGCGGACTTCTTGTATGTCCAGCTCGTACTTCTCAGTCTCGAGTACCACCACCTAAAGAGCTCCCCTTTTGTATAACGATAGTACGTTCCTATTCTAAGGTCTTTCTTAATCCTGTTCTTGGAACCCCCTGAAGCAGTCCCCGCCCGGAGATCCGAATGAGGGACTAGTTTACCTCTGGAATATTTTACCCCAGGAGAATCCATGAACTATATGTTACTATTTCTTGACATGTTTTAGCGGTGTAGAGTTGTAAACTCTACGATCTGTCCATCTCTGAGCCTTTCCGATGTCATTCATCTTCAGCCTCAGAGTGGTAATGGTGATACTACTTCCCCTCAGCATGATATTTTTGTTCGGTGTTATCTTCTCCTAGCTTTTGTGGATCCCTCTACTAATTGAAAAGTAGCAGTGTTTAGTATTTAACGAAATAATAATGTCACATGGCATTTTGAAACTCTTTTTGGATTGATGGTTGTTGCTAGGTGTTGTATGTGAATGATTTACAAAGGAATGAGTGCTGTAGAGCGTACACATAGATCAGTAGCTGACAGGATTTGTGGCTCCGAAAGTAAAGTATATCCGTATGATTGTGAGACAAACTCATAATATTCCTCAAATGATAATGAAAATAGATTTTAAAAAACCTATAAACTTTACTCGATGACCCGCAGCTTCCGCTAGTTATTGAACCCATGTGTACACACCCTATATCACTCATCAGTGGCGATTCTATAAACTGTTCGCGATAGTCTGCGATCCGAAGAGTGCCACGAAAAGCTGTGTCATTATTATTTCGTTAAATACTGACTCCAGTTGGTCAACACATAAAAGTGGTGTCGTACAAACTACTAATGACAACATTTCGTTTTATGAAGGACGCTATTTGACTACAAAAATCACGGACAACATGTCGAGTGAGTGAATACGGGTTATTTAAAGTCAGGTTAAATAATTTTGTTCATTACAAGCGTAGCGCAATGACGTTTAACTCACACTCCATGTGCTCACTCTGAACACGCAAGCAGCTAAATAGTTCCAAGTACTTTCACTCTTATTTCATACTTCTATGACTCGCGACTTCGTTATATTTTGCAATTCAACACCATGCCGAAGCAAGACTCACAGTGTCAGACAGCTCCCTGCGTGGTCCTTCTTGCCGTAGAAGTTCCCAAAGATTCCGTTTGGGCACTTGCAGTTGCTTGTTCTGTCATAAGTCTAGTGCAAGGTAATTGAGTTTAGTGGCCGTCGTTAAGTACGTTCCAAAAGACTATTATGTTGTTTTATGACAGCATTGATGTCGCCAATGGTGAGGAAAATGATTGAAGTCAAGTCAGCTAATATTTTTATGTAACTGATTTTTCTTTAAAATATTTTTTGTTGAAATGAAATATTTACAACTTCTTGTTCAAAAAATAAAGGCTTCTCGTTATTTTTTTTTCATAATCTGAAGATGTTTGCTGATATTTTGTGTTACTGTAGAATAGTACGTATATCGGGGCAAAAAGAAAAAAAACTTCATGACAAATTATTACATATAACAAAGAAATCAGGGAGTTAGAGACTAAATTTGGGCGCACCAGGGAAGTAGTTTTGTTGGGTCAACTCTGTATTTTTTTGACATTAACTAAATTTTGATTTTCGAACACAATAGATGGCTGTGAAGTATGTTGTACTTTGGTAACGATTTATTATATATAACACCATGTTTGTTTATTGTTTTAAAAGTATAATGCACCTATAAAGTGTAAGAAAATCAACTCTTCCGAGATAACAGCAAAAGTCTGAAACCAAATTTGGTATTGCTTTCCAACTTAGCAACTCGCCCAATCAGAGTGCGTTATTTTCTCTAGATTATGTCTCAATGTGAAGAATGCTTATATGCTTCCCGATCTGATAAAATCGTGTCATCTATAGAAGAAATCTTAGAAAGGGACAGTCTATTTTTTTTAGATAAAAATTTTAAGAAATTCGCGGAAAAAACAACAACACAGCAATGAAGTTAAAATCTATTTTTCGTGCGTGGAAAAAAAAATCTGAGAAAGAAAGAGGGAGACCATATTTAAGTCTTAATGTAAGAATTCTTTTCCAATCAATGTTGGATTACAAGAGTTGTGGAAAACTAAGTTCCCGCAAGAACTTGGGAAGTAGAATAAGACTCTTTATAACAAGAAGTGGAAGAGAAAGAGCTTCTAAATATCAGACTTATGAACTTTTATGTTGATTCAGCAACTGGAAAAGGATTATGAATTTCTCATCTTTCAGCAATTTTTTTTTTCATGTCTCTTCGTCCTCTTCTTAGCAGGTCTAATGGAATGAACCATTTGTCTCTCTCCACGGAAGATAAGAAAAAATAATCTCATTTTCAGAAAAATAAGCTGCTCTCTCTTCTCTCCTTTGCTTAAACTGGTATACTGTGAAGATTTTTCTAAACAAAAGAACATAAGTCAGACAAGAATAAAAGGATGTGGAAGGAACACGAAAAGTTGAAAATGTATGAACCGAAAAGTTTATTGAGAAACCTTTTTTATATATATATCTGGTGTAGTAAAAAGTAATCCATTATTTTTGCATGACATTGAAGGCTTGACTTACCATAGTTAGAATGATACGATTTAGGTCACATATGCGCCGTTTTGTTCGATAACGTGTTGCCATTTGGAAGGTAATATCATGATGCCTCTCTCATAGAAGCACTTGTCCCTATTGGCAAAAAATTGAGACAGTCGATTTTCACAAGCCTCTCTTGAAGCGAATTTTTCACCAGCAAACGTGTTCGCCATGGACAGGAACAGATGGTAATCACTCGGTGCCAGGTCCGGACTATAAGGTGGATGCATAAGAACCTCCCCTCCCTCCCGGAGCTTCTGGCGAGTCACTATCGATGTGTGTGGCCTGGCGTTGTCCTGGTGGAACACAATGCCTCTCCTATTGGCCAAAGCTGGCCGCTTCTGGGCGATTGCTGCCTTCAGACGGTCCAATTGTTGACAGTATAGTTCCGAGTTAAGGGTTTGGCCGTAGGGGAGCAGCTCATAGTAGATAATTCCCTACCAATCCCACCAAACACACAGCTAAACCTTCCTGGCCGTCAATCCTGGCTTGGGCACCGTTTGCACCGGCGCACCGCGCTTCGACCACGACCGTTTTCGCGTGACGTTGTCGTAAGTGATCCACTTTTCATCACCAGTCACCAATCGCTTCAGAAATGGGTCGCTTTTGTTGCGATTCGCAGATGGAAATTCGGTCCATGAGGGTTTTTTTCGTTAACTCGTGTGGCACCCATACATCAAGCTTCTTTGTGTATCCAGCCTTATGCAAATGGTTCCACACGGTTTTTTGTGCAATGTTTAGCTCTTGGGCAATCGAAACAGTGCTTACATGACGGTCGGACGCGACAATGTCCATGATGTTATCGACATTTTCGACACTTGGCTTTCCAGTGCGTGGTACAACTTTGACGTCAAAATTACCGGAACGGAATCGACGAAACCAAAATTGCGTGTGATTGGCTGTTACAGTATCAGGACCATAAACACTATTCACATTTGCAGCTGCCTGGCTTGCGTTTTCGCCTTTATCGAAGAAAAACTGTATAATATAGCGTATTTTCTCTTTGCTAGTGTCCATTTGACGCGCACTCACACAACACTGAGTCAACTCATCACAACTATCTGAACAGTGTTTGTAGTACGCAATCTCATCGTTTGAACGCCATCTCGTTGAACCCGATCGGACTTATACAACGCGAGATACAGGTCACTGAAGCCATCTATTGGCAAAATAATGGATTACTTTTTACTACACCAGATATATTAAGAAAACTTTTGAAATTAGAATACCATTTCAAAAAAAAGTTTCCTTGAAGTCAGACGAAGAATAAAAAGAAAATGGTCAAATAACATTATTTTCGTTCCAAATTGTTTCTCAGAATTAAGAAGACTTGTCGTAGAAAACACTGAAAGTGCCAAAACTAAATAAAAACATATGAACACGAACTCGTTCTACTTTGTATTGTATTATTAACAATACATGTATTCTAATAGCATTAAACATCACACCTTTTATAATACAGAAAAAGAATAGAAATATTAATGTTACAAAAGACCTAAATTTGAGAAACAAGAGAAGTTGTTGAAAACAATGTAAGTACCAGTAACTTGTAAGATGAAAATAGTGTATGTCCACCCACAGTAGGAACATGCAGTACTGTATCAAAATCACCACTGGCACTTTCATTGTTTTTAATATCTGATGACAATGGACTTATATGCTGCCATCTTTGAGGTAACGTTTGAACTACTTACGGTAACATATTGGACTTTCCGTGTTTACTACGGTATTTGGGATGGGACATACAGTATTTTAACATAGAAAAATAAAATTTGCTGGTTGTGACACTTTCAGTGTTTTCAACAGCAGGTCTTTTTGTTAATCAACATCCTAAACGAGCTGGTGACCTGTTAAGGACAACCTATCGTTCTTGATGGACACTGAACTACTTGGTTCAATGGACCTCCACGGATCTTGAACCCGTGACAACACGCACAGAAAGATAGTGTACCATCCTCTTGATCAAATAGAAGTCGACCTTACAAATCATAAAGCGGGAAATAATAATAATAATAATAATAATAATAATAATAATAATAATAATAATAATAATAATAAT
>JAGDQP010003892.1:30903-51110 GCA_022664845.1 Lepisma saccharinum | reverse complement strand
ATAATAATAATAATAATAATAATAATAATAATAATAATAATAATAATGATGATAAAAATCTGGTGGAGGTTTTATTTAAACCAACAGTGAGAGCGGGACTTAAGTTGGTTTCTGTTGTAGATTTTGTCTCGAGAAAACAGTTCCAGTGATCAAAATTTCACATAAACGAGGTCGAAAATAACTTGAAAAATTCTTTATTTTTCAATATAGAAAAAGTTGTTCACAGTGAGGGTGTATATTTTGCAGCCGAACTTTCAAGTTTTGAATCATACAATCTGGAACGAGTTAGAGAAACATAATGATCTAAGTCACTCAGTGGCGTATTCTGAGAGGAGGTGCGGAGGGCTCGCACCCCACTCAAGAGGAGAAAACTTTATTTTGTATAGCATAATTCCAACAATTTACCCCAGAAAAGGCTTCGACTTGTTTACAGACAAATCTAATTTATCTCTAAATATCAATATTTGGGAATACCGGTGTCATATTCCATGATAAAACTTAACAATATGAGGAGAAATATGATAAATTTATACTTTTAAAAAATCACTTAGCGGGAAAATATCTAAAAAGTTACTGGTGTATAGCATCTGTACCCCTCTTCAACAAAATCCTGGATCCGACATGAAGTCATGTCTCTTGGAAAATTGAATTTTTTGAAGAAGTGTCAATTTCCTTGTGGTTAAATGCATATGGATGTTCACAGTCCTTTCAAAACTACATTCACTGGCTGTATCGAAACATGTTTCGTTCGCAACGTCTAACGTAAACAAATTATAAATAGATTGTCCTTAAAACTTCATTTAAAGTGACAAAAATACAAATAAGTTTACTACGTCTAAGATAAACGTAATTAAATAGGACTACAGTTCATTTTAAAATGAAAACTGGTAGAAGAAAAAGTTCAAATTTTGTTTTCGCTAATAGAAGCTTGTCAATGCACTTTGGTATCAAGAAATCAACTGTTGCCGGCGAAGACACCGTGGTGGCGTCAGCAGTAATGAAGGTTTTACAGATTTGTCGAGAAAGGGCACCATATTCCATGTTCTGGCAACCTTGCTACAAGACGAAACGGAACTCTCCGAGACGGGATACGAAATGAAATGCAACTCTCCGAGACGATATGTGACGAAACAACTTTCCGAGATGAAATTGAACTCTCTGAAGTAAGATACAAGACGAGACTGAACTACACGAGACAATTCAGAACTCTTCGAGACGAAAGAGGAAATTGAAACACAAGATGAAACAGAACTCCCTAAAACGAGATACGTGACGAAACAGAACTCTTGTAGATGAGATACAAAACTAGACAGAACTCTTCGGGATAAAGTACGAGACAAAACACAACAGTTCGTGATAAGATACGCGGCGAAACAATACTTTCCGAGAAAAGACATGATCCGAAACAGAACTCTCCAAAACAAGATACGAGACGACACTGATCTCTGAGACCAGATACGAAACGAAGGAGATCTTTTCGAGACGAGTTACTTCATGAAACAACTTTTCGAGACGTGATATGAGACGAGAAAATACTCTCCGAGACGAGACACGAGACAAAACCGAACTCTTCGAGACGAGGCAACCACAAATTTAGACCAAATGACGTGTCCATGTCTCGTTTCGTCCGTCTGTCTATCCGTCGTCAACTTTCAAACTAAAGAACTACTAAAGCTACGAAAGTGGCTTGAGGTGTCGTTGGAAAAGTCTTGGCGAGGCGAGTTTAAAGCTGTATAATATCAGCTCCGTTCGTTGATAAATTTAAACTCAGAAACTAATTAGTGCTACGAAGTTGGTTGAGGTGTCGTTCGTAATGTCTCGGTGAAAGTTTACCAACAACACATCATCCAAATTATTGGACGCTTAGGTCTACTGCTGATGCTTCGCAGTATCACACTTACATTGATCTGCGCCTCACTTAATTTTTTGTTAAATATTGTGAATAATTAACAAATACTTGCAAATATTGTTAATACTTGGTGAATCCATACTTTTACTTCGTGGCAATTTTTCGTTTAGTTTAGATCAGGAATGTAAAACACAAAATCTCAACTGGACCAAATAGTCATGCGCTGTAAGATAGTGCGGGCCGCAAGGAAATATAATTATAATTATACTTAATTCTGGATTTTTTTTAAAAAAAATGAGTAACGTAAAATGTAAGAAACTGTACGATACAGAAAAAATAACTGTATGACCTACGTTGAAGGTACCAGGGGCATTATCATTGTGCGACAGAAAAAAAACCTTAGTCAGATGATAGTCAGAACCATACATATTTTTATTTTCCCGTAACGAATACCATGCCTAGCGTACGCAATAGTGCAAATATTTTCAATCATTAAATTAGACATAGGCCCTACCCCAAGAAATCAATAAAGGAACATCGAAACTAAAATGAATGAAGAACGAGGTATTCTACTCAGTATTTGAAAAAAAAAAAATTAGTTGTACAACTTTTATTCTTCCTTTTGGAGAAATTACTCTACGAGCAATTGAAGAAAAAATAAAATGTCATCATATTACTAAAACCATTGAGTAAATATCTCAATGCTAAAACTAACCATACTCGCGTGAAGAGAAACAGCGTGCAATATAGATATAAATATACAAATGCCCAATAGAGGACACCATCAGACAGCCTTTGACTGTTCTGCCATCTGTAGAGTCCTGCTCGAACAAATAGCAGCTTCTTGCCAAACGAAATCATAAATTTCAGTAGTTCGGTTAGTTCAACATGTTTTGCACACTGAGCATTCATTCTTAGTACCAATTATATTAGTACAGTATACATACTTTCTACTAAATATTATGGTCAAATATTACTGAAACCAGAATCTTTGCATTCATAAATAAACTTTCCGGAGATCTGAGTTTGTGTTGAGAAAATGTTGAAAGATTTTATCGTGACAAACATACAAATGCCACGTAGAAAATATTTATAAAATGACATTCTACGACTAATTTATTCCGAATCATGAAAAATATTTTCGTTTCCTTTGACTAGTAAAAATTTCGAGATAAATTAGACAGCAGCGTTTGAATTCTTTCTTTGTTTAATTAAGGCTATAACTCTTTGCCTCGACAGCCTTTGTAGGGTCTTGGACTGTCAGACGGTGGCGTGTGATCGACGCAACGACTTCCTGTGATTGTTTTCGAAACCGGTGTCTACTACTCGGTACTCCTTAATAGTTCCCCAGTTTGTAACACTGAAGTTGAGATCCTCTGCCGGTCATCGAACCCGGGACAGTCCGTATTGGAAGCGAGAGTTATATTACGCATTACATGGAAACTACAGTCTTATCCATTAGAGGGATGAGGTCCCTTGGTAAGCATTGTTTCCGCGGAAAGTAATAGAAAGGGTAGAGCCCTGGCTTTCTATTTTATACGCCATCTCGGCGTTCGCCTCTTGGGACTTAGGCAGGGTTGTAATGCTAAATTTTTAGGTGGGTATACGCTTTTCTCCTTATAACGAAACCTTTCATTTATTATCCCATATACGTGTGCATTTCATAAATTTTAGGTGGGTATACGGTGATGTCTAAAAAATTGAGGTTGGTATACACCGTATACTCGCGTATAACTTCCCATTACGTCCCTGGACTTAGGAAGCCTAGGAAAACAGTCAGTATGATACGTGTTCTTCTTGTTAAAATCAACCGTGTCTAACGCGTATTAATCCAATTATTAATAGAAAAAAGCACACATTGATCCAAACCTGGATAAAGTCCAGAATACTATTCAATGTGATACTATCGTAATAGGATGTTACATAGAACCAGGAAAGTGTGCAGAGGAGGGGGGTCCTGGGGATCAGGACACTCCGAAATTAAGATTTCTTGTAAAATTAGTATATTTTTTGGCAAAATTATACGCATTTTACATAAATTTCACACCCAGACCTCGCCCCCTTCCTCGAAGGACGAAGGCGCTACACCCCTCAAACCAACTTCTGGGTACGTCCCTGGAACGAACATAGCCGTATTTCTGGCTAAAGCCCCAAGAATGTAGAGGCTTAAAGTTGAAGAATAGTTAATATGTGCTTATTTTCCTAATCTACAACATTTCGATTTTAAACCGCGTTATTTGGAAACTGGTTTCTAGCTGTTGTCTACGACCCGTTGGTGCTATGTAATACGCGTAGTTCCATTCCAAGCAGAACGAGGATAACGGACCAATAACACGGATATCGAACATATTTGCCCGTTCTGGCTAAAAATTGATCGACTTTAGCTTGGATGCGATATTTAAACATTCAAACTTTCCTGAAACAAGAAAGTGTTGTACTCAGGGTTTCCGCCAGGATTTTCAGCTTGTGGGGGTGTTAGGTCAAATGTTTTGTACGGTTTCTATCTATTTTTCACAGCAAAAATTTAAAAGTTGGGGGTCTACACTTTAGGGGGTAAACACCCCCCACAGAGGGGTCTGGCGGAATCACTGGTTGTAGTTCATCCAGAAAACGTGCAAAGCAAAACTCGGCAGATTAAAATATTAAGTTTAGAGAAATATTACTGTTTGAAGATCTCATTTGCGCTAATCGGTCGAAACTGGCCGATATAGTTCGGAAGAGTGTCGTGTGTGTTTGAGAATGTCTGTGTAATGGAGAAATGACACTAGTGTTGCCACGAGACGAGACACTTTCTGGACAAGACGTTTTCGAGACCATACAGCCTCACTCTCGTATCGTGTGCAACACTAAATGGTATGTGTTATAAAAATAATAACTTGTATAAATTTCTTTATGCTCCCTGCTAAAGTCATTTTGTAATGAAAAGACTGCCGATGTCACCACGTTCTATGTCTAAGCCGATGAATTGCATATCCGATGTATCATTCTTGACGGATGATTCCCTAGCAGAGTGGCTAAAACTAATCACAAGATTGTAGGTTCGAATCCAGCGGAAAACAAGTGCGAAAATCTTCAGTTATGAAGACGAGAAAATAAGACATGCAATAAAATAAATACAGGATGTGTTTTTTCTAAAACTACTGTAAAAATATACATAATTTCCTTAATTAAAACAGTAAAATTTTCTCTCAGCGATAGATGGTACAACGACCAATATCGATACCGATCAAGTATCAATGTCGCCAATATCGCCAAAAAGTGCTTGCCATTCGATATTCACCGATATTGGATAACAACTTCGCTTGAAATCGAAAATTATGGGTTACTGATATCGGCGGATACTGATATTATGATAAAATATGTTTTATTTTGCAATTTTGCAAAGTAGTAAGAAACTATTATTGGCAACTTATTCTGTAAATTTACCGAAATGTGGAAAAAAAAATATATAAAATTAAAACAAATTAAAAATAATACTAAAAGAGTGTTTAACTACCAATTGTAAGTAATTCAACATTTAAAATTATTGGATTACTGTATTCTATGAAATAAAAAAAAATATATCAAGAATTCAAGTTTACGTAAAATCCGCCAGATGGTCGGAAGATGTGAACTTGTTTGCTCTAAATAATTATTTATTTGCCTTGTTTCGAACAAAAATCACCTTCAGCTTTTCAATAATATTTTAAAGCCGTATCTAAAGCTATCTATGCTTTTGTTTGGCGTCACAGAGAATAATACCAATTTCTTTGTAAAATAAAGTATCCACGCATTTTATTCAAACGTTTTCCTGTACATTCCCTTCCGTACAGTTTCAATGTAAATGTAAATAAATATCAGAATGTACTCTAGTTTAAACATATATAGTTAATTGTAAATGTTGGAATGTTTTAATACACATTGAAGTAGAATTATATTATAACATGACTCGGATCGAAATGTATTAACTAAGCCTAAAACATTTAGATGGAATGCTAATTATTTTAGTTAAGGAATATAACTCGAAGGTGAAAATGATAATGTCATATTTGCTGTATGTGAAAAGAGCAGTTTACACATATTTCATTCTACGTATTTTTTTTAAGAATGTAAGTAGGTGTTTTTTTTACAGTAGGTAGTCGATCAAGCCTTTGATAAAAAATATATATATATCTTCTCAACTGGTAAGGAACCCCCATATCCCCAGCACAGAGATATTTCTTAGTATTGGTTTCAAGACAAGAAACATTTAATTTTTTCTATAACAACATGCGCCATCTGGTTTCTGCACTAATAACGTAGTCGAATTAAAATTCAGAGTAACTCAGGACTTAGCACTAAATTTGTATTACACTAGTAGAACATTAATTAGGTACTAGTACTTGAAGCAGGATTAAAATTGCTATTACCTAATATGGTGAAGTGCAATTTTTAAAAAAAAAAAAAAAAAAAAATAGGGGGAGTTTAAGTGATGCAAATGATTTGAGCGTTCGTGTCAAAGAGTGACAATATACAAGCCGTTCCCCACAGTAAAGAATTACCGAAATGACGACACCACAGGAAGTGAGTTACCACAGCTATTCCCGTGAATTGTGTAAAAATATTGAAAATGCATGATAATATTCGTTGAGATATTTTACAGCGCAACTAGTTTCTTTCTCTCTGAAGCCACGTAGTGTGTTATCTGCGTGAGTGAATTGTTTACAGTATTTTTGATGATGTATATCTTGTTAAAAGTAAGAAATATGGAGTGGGATTAATAAAACACAATCTGAAGTTGGAAATTAAGGAACGAAGCTTATATAAGTGCAATTTTTATTGTTTGTCTTTATCAATGAATATAGGAAATATCAAACAGAATTTGACTAATATAAGAACGTTTAGCTCAAGTTAATTTTCTAAAAAAACATTTCAGTAAACACAAAATCCTCGCTTCCAGTTCGTACATCAGCGTTTACTTCTGTTTATGAAATAAGATCTTTATCTATAAATTCAACTTAGTTTAACAACATAGGGTAGAAATTTGTTCCGCGTTAAAAAAAAAATCCTTTAAATTTTAGGATTGAGTTTTCAAAATTATCACTATAAAATAAGTCTCTTAAATGATTTTAAAATGTTATCTGCAGAAGGAAAATTTGTATTGTGAATAATAGAAATATTTTATAACATTGATGAATTAAAAAGCATTTGCAAAGTAACCTTGTCAATCACACAAACATTTTAGCTAATATATAAAATATTTTACGAACATGTCCAATAAAGAAATTGCCTAAAAAATAACAAAAATATATTACAATTCTTTTTCAACATTTTGCCTTAAAGTTTTTTTTTTTAAATAACATATAAATATTAATATGTACAGGAATATTTCATCCTATGTGGGTCGCTTTTACTTCTTGTTAGCTATTTATGTTCAATAATTCCATTTTCAAATTCGAAATATAATAATTCTCTTGAAAGTGAACGGAAAATACTCTCGCAGCCTTTGTGTTATCATTGGCCATTCGTTTGCCTTTTACAATGTATTCCTGGTAAATGTCACGGTCTTTCGGAACTCGGAAATAATAATGATTGGGCTTTCGTCGTATTAGCCCTGTTTAATAAATACGTTTCAATTGCACAGGTACAGTCACGAACTAAAGTAAATGCAGGTTGGAGTTATAAGAAATAGTAGAATTTTCCTCCAGAAGAATTGTTGCACTGTACTCCCAGTAGTTAGACAACGAACATTACAGTAGAAATGAACGCGAAAACATGGAATGCCAGGATATTCCTCTATTTGGAGGAAAAAATATTTTAGTACGTGAGAGAACCATCGTACGCATCGCTTAGAGAACTACGAGAGAGTTAACAGAAATCTCTTTCTTGTCTTGTTCAAACACACACACACACACCTACATACACAGAGAGAGGGAATGCATGGAAGAAGACTGGTGAGAACCGAAAGATCAGAGAAGAGAAAACAATGAAAGAGGGAAAGAAAAATGGCGCAAGACATGAAAATAAATGACGTTTGAATGCTTATAAACACACAGTCTGCGTCTCTCTCTCCCTACCCCCCTCTAACAGGTGCGCAAATATGAAACCGGAATTTATGTACAGAAAAGACACAGTGATTGGATGACAATACTAAGAACTATTTTATTCGAAGTATTGGCCATCGCTAGCGATACATTTCTGCCACCGTTCCGGCAATGTGTTGATGCCAGAACAAAAAAACTGTGCCTCTTGTCCTGCAAACCAGTCATCAAGTCATTTTCGTAAGATGTGAAGCGCTGGTCAGCAAGTGCGTTTCTCATGGATGCAAATAAGTGGAAATCGGAAGGCGCCAAGTCTGGTGAGTAAACCGCATGCGGAAGGATTTCCCAGCCAAACGTCGCAATCGTTTCCTTGACCGGTTTTGCTGTGTGGGAGGGGGAATTATCGTGAAGAACAATCACTTTATGTTGTCTTGGGTCATATTCTGGTCGTTTTTCACGCAAAGCTTGACGCAAATCGATCATTTGTTGTCGGTAACGTTGGGTATTAATGTTTTCGGCAGGTTTCTGCAGTTCATAATAAATCATTCCCTTCTGATGCCACCAAACACAAAGCATTGTCTTCCGTCCATAGCGATTTGGTCTTGCAGTCGATGTCGCCGGTTCTCCTGGAGTTACCCATGCTATTTTCCGCTTAAGATTCTCGAAATAGATCCACTTTTCGTCACCAGTCACAATTGGATGGAGAAATAAATGACTTCCTTTTGTACTGGGCGAGCAGAATTTCGCAAGTGGTTTTTCGGTTTTCCTGCTGTCGTTCAGTCAATGGATGTGGAACCCATTTTCCCACCTTCTGATTCTTGCCCATGGCTTTTAAACGTATGGAAACTGCTTCTTGTGTCACATTTAATTGATCCACGAGTTGTTGTTGCGTTTGAGCGTCATCCTCATCCAACAAAGCTTGCAATTAGCTGTCTGCAAACTTTTTCAGTGGTCTTCCACGTTTTTCGTTTCTCACGTCAAAATTGCCACTTTTAAATTTTGTAAACCACGCATAGCACTGTGACTTACCGAGAGCATGATCACCGTAAACTTCGACAAGCATGCGATGCGATTCAGCAGCAGTTTTCTTCAAATGGTAACAAAAAATCAATGCTGTCCGCACATCGTAGTTTATAGGTACAAATTGCGCCATGTTCAACGCTATTAAACACTACACTATGACATGAAACTTGTCTGGTTGTGGGTTGCAAATCGTTATCAGCAGTCAAAACAAGCAAGTGGTGCCAAGGACGCAGTTTTACGGTAACCATAGTGACAGTTAACGCCGTCTATGCACAAATTCCGGTTTCATATTTACACACCTGGTATATCTGTCTTGTGTTTTTCTCCCTGTGTGGGATAAATCTCTTTCACTACCTATCACGAACAGAATTTACTGCGCTTAATTCCTAGAAGAAAATATTTGGAATATCGCTCGTGGAATCGATTCAGAGACCTTACGAATGAGAGTCTCACAAGCTGACCATTTAGCTACACAGACCATAACAAATATGTTGTTAAATCAGCCATTAAACTCGCTATCCTCAGCGGTTTATTTATATATATCGTAGATTTCAGAACTGTCTTTCAAGAAAGTAAATCCCACTTGCTGGCGGCGCGCTCATTCGCCAATACCAACCGGTAAGAATAAATATAAATTTATTAGAAATTCTTCGTTCAAAGTGCTTTTGGCAGAAGTGGATGATGTAAACGGTTGGGGCTAAATACAGCGCCGAGAGACACGGTTGTCAGCTGTCTAGCGTGGCGTATTGGTAGAACGCCGGCTCACCAAAACCCGCGTTCGATCCCTGGCGAGGTTTTATCTTCTTTTTTTTTCTTAAAAAATATATTTTAAAAAGTATTAATTTATTATTAATAATTCCTTTCTTGCATTTTCAAAATTGTTTTGAAAAGTGCATTTTTTTGTAAAAAAAAAAGAAGAAGAAAGTAAGATTTTTTTCTTCCTGTCTTAAAAAATATTTTCCTAAGTTCATATTTATTATTAATTACTTTCTTCTATTTGTCGTAGATTATATAAAATTAGTGGCCATGGGTTAGGTAAGGTCAGGTTCTGTTATGTAGCTTTAAACTTTCGTTTCTTTCTTTCAAAATACTTTTCTATCTGTTTGTGCGAACCTGACTTCACCTAACCTCCGCCAACGCATGGTAACTAAAAATGCAATTTGGGTGGGGTGGGGGCGCAAGCATCGGTGAACGGTGGGCATACAATCTAGCACTTTTGCGTATGCCCAACGTTAACTGGAGGCTGCGTCCCCCTGAGGCTCACGCCACCCAGCTCCCTTCGGACGCACCGTGCTCCCTTGGACACCACGCGGGACAAACCTGGATTTTATATATATATATATATATCCTAGCTTTCAGTAGCCTTTATTTGTATGCCAAAGCAATTATGATTAATAAATGTGAATATATAAAAATAAGGTTTGAAAGACAAATAAGGAAAACTTTGCCCCTGCAAGGATTCGAACTCGGGTTTGTTAATGTAGTAAGCCAACGTCTTACCGCTGCACCAAGTTAGTACGTGGCAAATACTGGTTTGACGTCGCAGGCAAGATGACTTCCAACCATGTTCCTATATTATTCCTCAACTTTTGAGTGCGGGGCATAAACATTTGTATGATACTTTGTTGGCTAGTGGGGCATCGATTCCGGGAAAGAGAGACGAAGACTGTGCGTTTATAATAGTTCCAATGTGGTTTTTTTTTCATGTCTTGGGTCATTTTTCTTTCTTGTTTCTCTTCTCTGTTCTTTCGCTCTTTCCCCGTCTTCTTCCATGATTTCTGTGTGTGTATGTGTGTTTGAACAAGGCAAGAAAGGAATTTCTATCAACTCCTTCATAGTTTTATAAGCGATTCTCACCACTTGTTCCTCCAAATGGAGGAATATCCTGGTATTCCATGTTTTCGCGCATATTTGTACTGTCATGTTGGTTGTCTCACTATTAGGCGTACAGGGCAACAATTCTTCTGGAGGAAAAGCTATTTCTTATAACTCCAACCTCCATTTTTTTTAGTTTGTGACTGTACAAACCACCTTTCAATATCATAAAGCTAGTCACTTTCGTACACCACACAAACTCGCCAGGATTAAAAAGCCAGAAGAATACAAGATTTCATTTAAAAACAATCGAAGCATTGACTTATGCTTAAATAAAGAATACTGTTGAAAATGCGGGAATACAAAGGGGTCCAAGGTAGATTTTATTTGGGATGAAACCCCCCTGTAGTACTGTCTCTGTACACAAAACGAATCGCTGCAGTAGCTTACAGAAAAGTATCAAAATTCGATATTCTCGCAATATATGGCCTACCCCACATCTATGAATTTTGGCACCTACCACAGCTCATTCAAACGTAATGTTGATTAAAGTATTATAAAATATTATCGGAAGAATGAACCGAGTTGATCTTGAACACCGATAAACATCACATTCACACAAACACTGTCCTGATGTCTCTCAGCATGGCCAGAAATTTGTCGCTATTGCTCACAGATCGCTACCAAAATTCAGCATGGTGATGGTGTAGCATCTCGTATGTTCTTCCCCTTATATTCTTTAATTTGTTTTAGATGACACAATATACAACACATTCTATCGCCTGAGCGTTGTCGACCTCGGTAGAAGTAGTGTGGGCTAGGACCCAGGGCCACCATTCATCAGGTTGCGGGTTCGAATCCAGCGCGGGACAGGATTTTTTTCTATTTTAAACTCACTACATTCATATCATCCTGAAGTTCATAGTTACTAAAATTACCCATATAAAATCAAGTTTAAAGTCTGCGCTTTAGCACTATTAGCGCGATTAAGGAAATTTTCGTGGTAATTTATAGCTTTTTTTGTTTTTTTTTTCTTTGCTTGGCGTTTTGACTCCCGTCGATGGACCAATAATGCAGATTTCCAATTGCAATTGTAGGGAAGAACTCAAAAGCTCCCATCTTGATGATACAATTCACAAATCATTTTCCCTTTTGGTAGAGCGACGGAGGTGTTACAACAATCCGATGAGGCATGATGATAAGCTTACATGGCAGAAAAAATGGTGGAGAGAGTTACACGTCATTATAATACACCAACAAATTAAGAATCAGGTGATTAATACTGATAGCCAACTTCATCTACAAGGTAGGTCACCTGTTGCTAGAATACCTACAACCCCTGAGAACTATCCAAAAGTAAAGTTTGTAACTGAGAATAATGGCATTTTTGCTGCTGACCATTTGTTGAATATGAATTTTTATTTATAGTTTTTAGGCATATTGCGTAAATTTCTGACCTTGGTCAAGGTTTCTAGTAATTACTCTGAAATTGTTACTCTGGTAAGTAAAATAATGCTTGAAAACAAAGGAGGTCTCTCAAGACAAAACTTCAGATACGATAAGCTGATAAGCCTCCACAAACACAACTCGTAAATCAAATTCCCTTACAGCACCCTGACCTTTCATCCCCTCAGATGAAGTTACTCAGTCAGTTCTTCATAGGTCTTCAAATGCTTCCTCATAAAATACTTCCTTTCTATTCATGTCACCAGCCCCTCAATTCTTGACGCCTAACTACGGTCCTACAGGGCTAAATTCATCAATAGCGAAAGGAAATACAGCTTCAATCTTGAACAAAAAATGTTATCTTTTTGCAACAGATAGCAATTCCTCCTTCCAGGTTACGAATTTAATTCCCAGTCGGGTCGTAAATCCCAGCAATTAAACCAGATTCTTCCTGTTTCAAAGCTATTCAAATGCATCCCTTTTTTTTCTTCCTCTGTAAATAAAAATAAATATATAACTACCGTTTGTCAATTCCAAGTTTTTGTCAACTTGACCGCTTCTCCTTTTTGGTGATATTGTCGCCTTACCTCAGAGGTTTATAACTCACGATCGTACTTCACATGAAAACAACGCGCCAGATGTATTTGCCAAAGAAAGAAGGAAAAATTAATTTATGATGTTGTATTTCCAATTTTCAGAAAAAAAACACAATGGATGTTTTGCCTACTATTTACAGTTTCCGCGACCATGTGGCTTTTTTTTCATGTCTCCTCCCCTTCCGTCGTACTCAGATTTCAATGACTATCATTTCTTTGAATCCAAGAAGCTGTTTCTGTCACTCTCATACTGGGAAAACAAGAGTGGTTGAAGGAGGAAAAGAACAGAAAATATACCATCTCTTTCTTGTGGGTTTTTATATGCAGCAAGAATTTGCTCAAATTGCATGTGGGATATGCTACGAGAACAAGGTCCCTAAAAGGTTCCTTGCAGGGGGAGGGGAGGGAATTCTATTTAAGCTACTGGCAATAGCATATGGAACCTAGTTTCGAATCTCCTGGAGACGATACTACAACTTCTTTCAAAGAAACGATGGACAATCACAAAGCTAGCTGACATGACATGACAATGCTTTTGAGAGTTTTGGCACTATCAAGAACTACATATTAATAAATTTAACAGTCAGTTGATACAGTATTTGAATTTTAATGCGACCAATTTTGTAAAGTAATTTTTGATTATCCACAGAACAAAAACGGAAGTATTACGGACTATAGCTAGATTTAGCCTGGCACGGCCTAATTCACCCGTGATTACTGAACGGTTTACTTTTCACCGATTGTGCCAGTATAGAGGTCAGCCAATAAAAGAGAATTTACCGGAGCTTGGAACATAGTAATAGATGTCGATTCGGTGTTTTCTTAGACGAAACATTAACTACACAATTAGTATATATGGTATAATCGATAATAATCTACGCAAAAGATTACTATCAACAGAAGACCTAACCTATGAAAAGACTTCGAACATTCCTATACAGCAAGAAATGATTGACCGTAATAGTCAATATATATTTTTTTATTTATGGCCTTCAGGCACCTAAGGCTCAGGCCGGGATAGGGAAGGATGCGGGAAGGTGTTGGCCAGGGCCTATATTGAAGGTGCCATCCCGGTATTTGCCTGGTGTGACTGAGGAAACAGTCACGATGTTCGGGCGCTGGAATCGAACCAAGTGTGCACTTATTATTAAACTTTACAGGATCCTTCTAGCGATTTGTGAGGGCCCTACAGTAGGCCTGCTGAGATTGTAATACCAACACTACCTTTCTGTTGACCATAAGTCTTGTGTAACAAAATTGTTAATTTTAGAATCCCAACAAGACACTAACGCCACAAGTACGTAGTAGCAAAAGTGGATTAAATGGTCTTCTTTACTGGGTAACATGACGTTTTTAAGACAAAAGGGCCGGTGCTGGGGAGGGGGTCGCCTGGGAATTTCCGTGTTCCCGGCCGCCCCTGGTTTCAATTTTCCTGGAGTCTTCAAAACTAACTTTGGAGATGTACAACTGTTCCACGGATAGGTTTCTCTGGGTAAAGCTAGCTGATATAACAATGCTTTTGAGAATTTTGGCATTGTCAGGGCTACTATATTAACGGTGTAGATCACTCTCGCCATCTTAGTACGCACTTTCCATTGATTTACATGGGAATTGTTTTACTCGTCTTATATCTCTCAGGAGCATACTTTTAACTTCTGTTTTCGCTCAGTTCATCGTCATGTTCTCTTTTACTCATGCTATTTTATAGAAATGCAATATTTTACACACGAACAGTATAATTTCCCGTTAACATATTGTGATTTATATAGCAAACTATTAATAATTCATTATACTTATATATTTGAAGAAACTTCACAAACTAAAACTATACAAGAGTCAAAATAACCACAAAAAGAAATTTTGTGAAAGCAGAACTGAAATATCCTACTTCCGAGAGGCATAAAATGAGTAAAACAATTCACGTGTAAATCAATGGAAAGGTCATCATACCAAGATGGCGGGCGTGATCTACACCGTTAATAACTCACTTTAACATAAAGTAATTTTTGTTCATCCGCTGACCACACTGGAAGTATGACAGAGTACAGCCGGAATTAGCCTGGCCTGGCTAGGCCTCTGAAAACATTTAGCCTGGCCCAGTCAATCCATCCCTGCGGTATTCCATTAACAGAGCGCATTCCTTTTTTAAATATATATATTTATTTCCTTCTAGTAAATAATATTACAAAACATATTCAAAAAAATATATAGACAAAATGAGTATAAAACGTATAATTGCTGATATTACATTATTATTTTTACTATACAATCGCCAAAAAAGAAAACACATCAAAAGATAAGTTTGAAACAATGGTAAAAGTTTACACTTAGATACACACAAAATACAAATTACAAGTGAAAGTAATATGTAAAAAAGACTATTATAAAATCAGAATTCGAGATTCATTTTCTTAATTTTTTCTCTTCTAAAAAAAAACAAAAAAATTAGTTATATAGCAAAATGACCATGTCTTGTCAATATATATGGCATATGTAATAAAAATTCACAGTAGAAACATAGATGCTATAAGTATCTTTCCTAGTATATTATTTCTGTATTTCTTCTTTCAATATAAAATACAAAATTTGGTTAGCATTTAAACTAGAAAATTAAACTAGTACAGTCTATTTTTAACAAAATATTTTTCGCTTTTTAAAAAAAAAATATTTTCTATTACTTTTGAAATAAAATCTTACGTAAACTAACACAGAAACTTCAATTTCATACACTTGAGATATCCGTATTAGACGTTAATGATAACTACATGTTTGTCAATCAAGTAAACTATGAGCTCAATTGTTACTTTGGCTTCCAAGTTCCTAATGTAATGCAATGTGAAGGAAGATATAAAACACCGATCATTTAAAAAAAAATAATTCTATCCTGGAAATTAAAATTTTTGTAATGTTCAGAAAACAAAAAAAAAATAATTTAAATTTATTTTAATTATTGTTTAAACGAATGTTTTTCTAACTTAATTCCTTTCTTTTATTACTATTTTTTTGTGAATTCTACTCTTATTATTTTTGCACTATGTTGTATTTGAATAAATAATAAATATTTTAAAAATAAGCAAAAAAATTTATTGTGTTAATTTTTATGTTTTCAATTTCAAATAACTTTTAAATCCTCACGTTTTCAATATTTCCTCTACTTGAAAAATTGAAATAATGAAAGCAAATACTTTGATCAGTCATTGAATCAAAATTGTTCAAAACTAATATAATATCGATAAAATAAATTTACGGTTATATAATATACCCTTGCACTAAAATTATAATAACAAAAAAAATCCATTCTCATATCTTCAGATATTTTGTAGCTTCATGATTCTAACTTAATTAGTCGTCTAAAGATCTATTTTGACTTATATAATAGACTTGTATTGAATCAAATAGATTTGATACTCTCACATCAACAGTAAAAAAACAAATAAAAAAATATGACACTTAAAAATCACCTTTCTGTAAGAGTATTTTATGGTATTCTGATATTAAAAATAAGGTAAAAACAAATGTTTCTTTCTAAATTTATAAATATAAACTATATTCTTACAAACTGTACATATATTTACTGCTGAAGCCCACATACAAAGTAGCAGTATAATAATAAAAATAATAGTAATAATAATAAAGCAGCTTAATTTTAATATTGTAATCTGTGCAGTTATTACAAATCCATATGTCTACAAACTGTGATAAAAAAAAGAATCCATTATTTGTAATAACTATTCAGTCTACTAACTATGCTACCAATATATTATGCTGTCCAAATTTGAAGTTTATTTTATTTATTTAGTCTCGTGATTCATTAGGCACTTTTATTTAAGCCACCTTCGTGTACGATGTGCCTTTTCAAATATAAGGATGTCATGGAGTAACCCAATGATATTTCATACAATATATATTTTGACTATTTTTCCGTAAAATGTAATTATTTTGTTCCCATTTCTAGACAGGACGTTTTTTTTTAATATGTATAAATGTTTTAATTATAATATATATCTGAGAGATTATGAAGGACAAAAAAAAATATTTTTAATCCATTCTGACTATATTGTACACAGGTGGGCAAGTTTTTTTTAATGAAGATATTGGATAAAACTCAATATCCATGCCTCGAATGCACATCCTTTATCAATTATAAATGTTATTGTTGCTGTAATAATAACATTCGTTTGGTGCATATTATAAACACTCTCCTTTTTCTATACAACTAGGAGTCTTACTTAGAAACAACAGATCTGGTATCTATTTGTTTATTTGTTACCTAAGTTTCAACATCGCAAGTGTCGTTAGCTCCAGAATAGTACGATAATCTAAAGATAACTATAGTGGTGCCATCTGGCATGTAATTCTGGAACTTCGAGAATATCTATAATATTAAAATTCTACTAGAATACTTCTATCATTTCACCTAATAAACTATTATACCATAATCAGTCTCTGGGCAGACATTTTTATAGCTACCATCACTCGTTAGAAGCCTAGAGAAAATGATAATCTCTTAATTAATATTAGTATATATGGTAGATAATGTTTCTTGAAAAATATATACAAACAATTACATGGTCAAAGTTATTACATCAATTCAGTAGAAGAGAGACAAATCTTAACATTAAGAATAAGATGCCAGAACTCACTAATAATGCTTAAAACTACATTCACAAACAAGAAAATACATCAGTTTCATATCTCGAAAGAGATATAGAATCATTTATATAAAACACATGTAAAAACTAGAGAAATCGTTGTCATATTTCTGAATTATATTTTTTGAACTTGAATTAATGTTTTTTTTATATAATTATATCTAACAGAATTATGCTAATAATATATTATGATTATAATTATTATTAACACAGATTAGAATAACTCTTCATCTTAAAAAACATGAAATTAGTGATACACAGACCAGATTTCCGTACGTTTATTTCTCTTAATATTCTGTTGTTGTTTTTTTTTTATCTTGAATAATTAAAATAGATTTACGAATACAAAAAAAACGTTTTAACGTTCTACGATGACAGTAAATTTCAAACATGTTTAGTAAATGTAATTTTGATTAAATACTATATTTAAATAATCGAATACAATATTTAACATTTGTAAACAGTACGAATTCAGAGTCGAGTTAAGAAAATAGAAAACTAATTTCATAGGCACTGCGTGGTAATATATATATACAAATGTTAGGAAATCATTTTCATAATTATGAGCAATATCAGATAGATATATTTATTTAGTTCAATGTTATCCTGTAGAATAATTTTTAGCTTTAAACCTTTTTCTCAGTTATACCTCTTTATCTTCAATAAATTCTTTAATGAACAATTTATTTTACATCAAGATTTATATCCTTCACGCCTACTTCAAAATGTAGTACAAGGCAAATTATTTTTAACCTTGTACGTACAATGAAACTATCTTTTGAGCTACACAAACGTATGAGAGAGATTTGAAGCTGCTCCAATTCTTCTAGGACATGTGTACTAACCCAAGATGAAAAGTAAAGCAAACATTGTGCCCATTCGTTATTCAAAATTGAAGCAAATGAAGGACAGGAATTAAAAAAAAAAGAAATACGTGAGAAGCATAATATTTACATGAATACACAATCGAAACACTTTATAGCTTGATTCACAACAGATTAAACACCGTAAAGTGAAAACTTAATATTATTAGATAATGGACATATATTTGACAAATTCAAAAATTTTTGTGTTTTCGTAGACAAATGAAAGAAAAATAAGATTCTCATTTGCATTTTAGTTCCACAGAGTTTAAATTTAGTATCAAGTAATCAATTCCAATTATTCTTTCCGTACGGAAGTTTTTGATAAAAAAAAACAGAGAGAAATTATATACATTGAACACTAATATAACACCCTACAGCTCGGCACACTAATTTATACATTATTTCAGGATCAATAAAGCGTTGTTTAATCCATCAACGAACTTTGCAAGCAGTGTTGTCAAGTGGAGGGAAATTTCCCGGAAAACGGGAAAATCTGGCCCACATGAAAGGAAAGAAAGAAAAAAAGGGGGAAATTTTGTTGAATCTTTTTGGCACTTTTTGTTTTTTTATTTTCAGTAATTTTCAAAGTAAACTTAGCAGCCGGGAAATGTTTATAAAAAAAAATCGGGAAAATTTTTCCGTATTTTGAGGGAAATATTGCAATGGAAATCTGACAACACTGTTTGCAAGACATGAACGTAAATTAATTTATAAGAAATCCAAATTATCGATCTAAGCAATCATTCCTGTATGGTAAGCATACATAAAAGACAAACACACACGGATACATCCACGCAATACGAATTCATTCACACTTTAATAACTACGTAGGCTAGAAAAGATACCTTACGATAACATTGAAACATAAAATACAAATATAAAATAAGTGCAAATATCATATACAAAATTATTGCTTGTTTTTTTGTAACACGTAGTATTTCTTAATGAAAAGCTTTCAAGCACCCTCTACAAAATAGTTTATAATTAAAACTTTTTTTTTTGATACTATCCAACAATTATATATTTGGCAAACGTTGTACATTAGATGAAAATAATGAACTCACATCAGAGTTCTGTATAAGAAATTATAAAAAGAATACATTTCGAGATAACACCTCTATTTGAAAAATTAACTCAAAATTTTCATCTCAAAAAGTACAAGTATGTTAGCAATATACTGGCATTCGTAGCATAGAGAGTTAGTACAAAAAAAAAAGTTACTTTCCAGTTTCTACCTAGGCACTGTTGCCAGTACCATTCACCTCTTTCTTTGGTTGAACTTCAATGGTTAATGATCCATCAACATCTTCCAGTTCTTTGGATGTGAATTTAGCTCCAATGAGTCTTCGTCCCCACCATTTGGGAGTAAGTTTAAAGCTTACACTTACTATCTCTCCTGCTGGTATGATCCTATAAGAGAATAATTTTCTTTTAATATATTGCACAAATATTTTCACACTTAGAGAACTTTTCTTTGCATTGTATTAGACACAAAGTACCAAAACGTTAGTACAAGGTTACATTTAGTTCTTGCATTAGTACATGTTTTCTCGAAATTCATGGTACAATTTCATGTTTCTCGCACGTTTTTATGATAAAAAAAATAAGTTTCACTCGTTGTAGAACTTTTTTTTTAAAAACAATGGCCTTGTACTAATTTTTGGGGTAAAGTGAGCGAGAAAGAATATAGTTAAAATAACATACTACCATAGGTGTCCATTTTGGTCTGACCTCCACTCCACCTCCCCTCCAGCTTTGATGTGGCCCTCCACCTCAACTCCACATCACCCACCAGGATGGAGATAGCCCTCCACCTCCACTCCACATCACCCTCCAGCATGATCTGCCCTTCCACCTCCACTCCACATCACCCTCCAGCTATGCTCTTCCCCTCCCCCTCCACTCCACTTCCACTCCAGCTCTGATCTGGCCATCCACCTCCACTCCACATCACCCATCAG
>JAGDQP010003892.1:14555-30893 GCA_022664845.1 Lepisma saccharinum | reverse complement strand
CCCCTCCACCTCCCCTCCAGCTCTGATGTGGCCCTCCACCTCAACTCCACATCACCCACCAGGATGGAGATAGCCCTCCACCTCCACTCTACATCACCCTCCAGCATGATCTGCCCTTCCACCTCCACTCCACATCACCCTCCAGCTATGCTCTTCCCCTCCACCTCCACTCCACTTCCACTCCAGCTCTGATGTGGCCATCCACCTCCACTCCACATCACCCATCAGCATGGAGATAGCCCTCCACCTCCACTCCACATCACCCTCCAGGTTGGAGGGTGATGGGGAATTATGTTGAGGGGTGACCTCCGGAGGGATGGACACCTTTGCATACTACTACAGTTCTAACTTTTTAAGGAAAATTGTCAAAACATTGTTGAATGTATTTAAAAAGAACAACACTGCAATATTGCATTGTCTTCTGCTAAGGCCAGCACTCTTCGAAACACTCAAATACGAAATTTAACGAAGATCAGGTGTGTGTGTGTGGTTTTTTTTTCAATAAATCCATTTTGGGTTGACCCCCATCTTGGAATTAGAAACTGAAGTTCAGAATCGAACTATGTGTCCTTTTAGTATCGCTACATAGGATCCTGGATTTCGAAATTTTTCGTGTTTGCAAAACTCCCAAATGTGCAATTTCACGATGGGGAAAGAAGAAAGCACCACCTATCACCCTCGCAACGAGTCATGCAGTGGCCAATGAAGAGGAGAGGGGGGAGGAACGCGGCAGAGGTTTGTCGTCATGATTTGTAACAAATGAAAGCTTACATGGTTCACTAGCTGTATGAGATCCTTCTTTCTTTCTTTTCTCTTTTATACGGCATTTGAGATTAAATAGAATCTCATTCTTGCCAATAAAGTTCTTTTAGGGGTCATTTATCTTCCTTCATTGTTATTTAATGTGTGGTTTAATTGCCTTGCACTTTTGCCTGCGGTCCAATATGCCCGAATTTACCCTTATATATGTTATACGTAGAATAACAATTTGTGTGATGGATAGTCGTTTATTGTTATCATTATTGTTTTAGTGTGTGTCTTTCTTTGTATTTGCTTGTGTCGTGTATGTTGTACAATTGCGAAATATATGGAGGAAGAGAAAAATGTTTCGAAATCAAAAAGAAGCCAAAGTGTAGAGAGAAGGATGTTCCTCTTAAGAGTCAAACAAGGAAAATGTACAATGCTCGGAAATATTTTCAGAAGGTAAGGACACTGATAGACCTCTCCTTCCATTAGCTCAGATGATCAACAGAATGCGAATTAGTATTTATTTGTGGCCTTTAGGTATCTATGGCTCCGGTTGGGATAGGGTGGAGGAAACGATGCTGGAGGGAATAGGCCAGGGTCTAATTTGAAGGCACCATCCTGGTATTTGCATGGTGTGACTAAGGGAAAATCCTAAAAAAAACATAGTATGGATGCTCGGTCACTGGTATCGAACCCAGAACCTTCCTAATGCGAAGCTAATGCGCAAATGAGCAACAGAACAGCAGAAAGGAACACTATAGTGAAGGTGAAGATATCCTCTGTGCGATGCGCATGCGCCGTGAACTAATATCGTTGGGTGGAAATGTACTATCTTGAGGGAAATTATGAAGGCTCATGGATTAATTCTGGCCACTCGGTTGAAGTTACGATGGGAGTGCCAACTGGTAACGGCAGGAGAACAATAGTATTACACAGACATTCGTTTCATAGTTTTGTTAAAAATTGTCTTGTTGTTTTCGAGTCAAGAAAGACGTTTGACTATCACGAGGAGATGAACCACATTGTACTCGAAGCATTCATTTCTGTAAAATAGGTTGTTAGCACTGATAACTGGATTGTTTAGGGACGGGAAACCCCCACAGTGTCGAATAACGGCTTATGAAAACTTTGTGGTGCGGATAAGTCTTGAATATATTTAAAATGGTTGGCAACGCTGACAACTGTGGCACCTGATCATGACGGTTTTAGTGACTCTGAGCTAGTCAACTCGAGACTTCTCGATCACCACCACAACCTTATGGTTCAAAGTTATATTTTGACATGGGTTGACAACACTGATAATGAGGTTCTTGGGACAAGGACATCCTCAGTATTTTTTTCATTGTGTCAAATAATATTATTACCAAGTTTGGTGCTACTATGTCTCTAACACAATGAAATCAAAATAGGTTGGCAACACTGATCATTTAGGTGTTTCGGGACGACGACAGCCACAAATGTTTTCTTTTTCTAATAAGGTTGATGCCAATTTTACTGCAGATATGTCTAAGAGAATTGAAGCATTTTGAGAAATGATTTCTTTTTAAAAAATGGGTTGGCAATACTGAACCACTGCATCAATAAGACAGTTTTGTGGGCTCTGAGCTAGTTTAGCAACACCTTAATCATCGCTCTACACTTTGTGGTTTCTGGAGATATAATTAGTGGACACGTAAAGACAGACGGAATGTTCCCTTTTCTATAGCTTCGCTCTCAACGGACCTAAAATGAAATACTTCACTGGTGAACCTCTCACAATATACAGGCTAACAACAAGATGACAATAAAAGCTGAACTAATGCAACTTATGGCTCGAAACAAACCCGAATTTCCTACATATGTAGTGGATGAATTAGCAAAGAAATCTGGCCATAAGATAAACCGATTACCAGCCTACCCTTGTCACTTTTTAATCAAATTCAAAACATCTGGTCTCAAATTAAAAAAAAAAGCACGTGGCTAAAAGCACCGAACATTTTACCATCGCGGAAATAGATACTTACGCTCGATTGCAAAGACTAGATCATGGTTTAGGCTACGTTGGTGCACCCGAAAATTGGTGTTTAAAACTAGACCTAACTTAGAATAAGACTAAACTCCGTCTTTGAGACCGGCCCTTAGAAGAAAAGTGTGAAAATATAACAAAAGCAGAAAATGTAAACTTTGTTTAAAGTTTTAGACTTACCTTAGCACATTTTGATATGGGCGCCATTTGTAGCTCTGCAGACGTCTAGACGATATTCTATCTCCTGCCACGTCTTCTTTCTAGAATTGCAGTTGCAATTACTGCAGCGATTCTCTCTTTAACGTGCTGGATGTTCCTTATCTTCTCAGCGTACACAATGTTTTTAATGTTCCCCTCAAAAGAAATCCAGTGGTGATAGGTCTGAGCTCGACGTGGCCAGGGTAATGGTCCACCCCTTCCAACCAAGCATTCGGAACCTCCCATTTTAAACATCACATACAAAGGGGCCCGGAAAGCTAGTCACCCTATCACCACTGGATTTCTTTTGTGGGTACATTAAAAACATTGTATACGCTGAGAAGGAACCTCCAGCACCTTAAAGACAGGATCGAAGCAGTAATTGCAACTGCAACTCCAGACACGATTTAGAAGACGTGGCAGGAGATAGAATATCGTCTACACGTCTGCAGAGCTAGAAATGGCGCCCATATCAAAATCTACTAAGGTAAGTCTAAAACTGTGGGTATTTCTGAATATTTTAAAACGCCACACTTGAATATCCATCAGGTTTTTTTTTTACTTACAACAAGTTTATAATCCCGGTAATCTTTTTCGATGACCATGTATAGCTGTGAGAGCAGCATGTATTTGTGGCTGGCATGTGCAAACAGAACGAAATCACCAATAATTGTCCTAAAAGTAGTCGCGCTATTGATCATTAAGCATCAAGTTTTTAACTCCACAGGGACAATGCAAAATCTTTGTGTGTGTGTGTGTGTGTGTGTAATAGTGACATCAGAGCCATGGTTATACACGGTTGTCCCAGTAGAGCTCTTATTTCAATGCCGATCGCTGCCTCAACACCAGAGACCAACCGTTCCTTTTACATGAGAAAGGATGCATCAGTTCGCCTCTGAAAGCTTGGTCTTTCCTTTCGTATTGCTGTGTTTCCCCACACTACTGTTCTGGTAAGTAAGTAAGTAAAAAGATCAAATGAAGTGTATGGGAGGTAACTATGGCTTACGCCTGTCCCGGGTAAGTACGTAGTATCAGTAGTAGTAGTAGTAATAGTATACTTACTCCTTAACTTTAAGTTTTAGTGGATCTCCTAAACCAGGACCTTCAATGACGAAGAGACCTTTCTTGAGAGGAATTGGCAATGGATTTGTGAACGATGCTGTTGCGGAGAATTCCTGACCTTGGACTAGTTCACCCTGGGTCTGTAAATGGAGAGACACCAAAGAAAGGTTATAACATGAGTCAGCTAGACACAACGAACAAATAAATAATAAATAAACTTTTATCATTACAAGACTTATTCAAAAGGAAAAAAAAAATATGATTAAACGATTTCTTTAACACAACAGCTTAAATAAATTCCATAAAACTGCTACCACCGCTAGTTTATTCCGTGGTAACTGTTACCTGTTGCGACAGAAGACGTATAGGTGGCGGGCGGTACTACGTCATGACTGTCATTGTTTTTAATCTTTATATACAAGAAATATAGTGAGTAAATGAAGTATGTTCTGTACTAATATATGCATGAAATGAAAGAGACTATTTTATTCTAGTAAAGATTTATATAAAGCCATAAACCATGGAAAGCTACGGATAGGCATAGAGATTCTATGTAGACTAGTACATGATCCGATGATTTAGTTCACTGTGTTTGAGAGTTTTGTGTTCTTTCACAATAAATACAATAGATAGCACCCGATTAAAGTACTGTGCGCCTATTTTGTTCTGGTAAATGTCACCTTGAGAGGATCCATATAGGCTCGCCTCTTTCGCTAGAGACAGGATTTGGGTATAGTAATGTCTCTCGAGAGGTTCTGAGGCAGCCAGTGTCATCCGCTAGAGGATACTTGCCTGAGAGGTTACCTCTCTTAGAGAAATCGGAAGTCCCTTTACGCTTCAGGTATCTCCCCGTCGCCTAACAAAAGGTCCGAGAGCAGAGTGTTTCTCCCCTGGAGAGGTAATGTTCTCTTAATTTCTGTCTCTCGGTTGCAGGAGGTTATCAACGGTTCCATTATCCATGGAGCCATCATATCGCTCGAGCACCACGTCGTTGGATACCTAATTTAGCAGGAAGTACATACCCACCAAGGACTGGCTCAGGATCCCTAGAATCTTCTAAATCGTCTCCTCACTCAACCCTGTGTAGCGACTTCGAGTTAACGGTACGTTCTGAACTCAATTCAATCGTTACTGGCACCCGAGCAGTGACTACGTGACCGTCATAAAATAGGCGAAAAAAAATATGAGTTCTTTTTAAATAGTTACCTAATTTTCGAGTTATCCACTGTTATCAAAGAACAGTTCTAAAAAGCACTTGCCTTGGAACATTTAGATTAATTTCTGTTGTGGAAACATTTGGACAACACAACGCAATTCACAATGTGAGACTAACATCACTTCACAGGTAGGATAACTCATACTAAATGTATACTCCCGGTTTGGCATTAAATTTCAGCATTTTACCCACTGTAGAAATATTTTAGTCCACTCATATCTACTGTCTTAATATTTCTAGTTTCTCTTCATAAACGCAATAAATCTAGATGGAGAACCTGCCTCATTTTTATGACATCTTCAACTATTTCTATCTTCAGATGTCACCTTATATCTCTGCGTTATATCCATCTTAACGTGGAACACGCCACCGTGTCGCCTTTATATGTAAGAAAGAAGAGGAACCTTACACATCAAGATCAACAATTATCGCCCCTCCTTTTTATTGTTACCAATATCAGATTCCAAAAACGCACACAATTAAACAACATTGATTTCGATTACTTTCATTTGCTTCCATTCTCTTAGTTTGCCTTGTATTTACACATAACCTCTTTTTTTTTCTCTGAAAATGGAACGAAAGCGAATCCGAAAGCTTGGAGATTTTATTTCGTGAACAGAGAGGTCACTGCTAGCTCACAAAGTAAGCGTTATGATTAAATCATGACCTGTCAATGTGAAGTAACTTTACTCAATGCAAAAATTCCAATTTATTCCGTCCCTCAGTACCTGAGCCAAATTCTCTACGTAGTTGTTTGATGCCGCAGTCCGCAATTTTGGATTCTTTGTTCCACCAGTAGTAATAAAATGCTTTTACTACTAATTAATGTTACTGAAAGTGAATAAGAAATAGCACTTTTGTTGATTTTATTACCTCAATTTTAATATCAGGTTTCCTAACCCTGAAATCATCCAAAGCAAAATATTCGTAGTTTGTACCACTGACGCTGCCCAAACAAGAAATATGGAAAGCGCATTGATCCTGGAGTTTGCTGTAGTAATCTTCGTACGAGACATCCATTCGAATCTCTTCCACTGCAAAAACATAGCAAAATTAATGGGTTTCCAAGTTCAAAGATTAATTAAGCACCAAATTAAAATTAATGTACGGAATACAGAGCTGTATATGATTTGTTGTCAATGAAGTCTAGTTGGAGTCAGATCTATCAAACTTTTATACTATAAGCTATAGACCTACTTTATATGGCTTGATTAGTAATAGTAATGTTTATTCACCTTTTATCCTTTTTACAAGCAATCTGAAAGTAAGACTGGAAGATGTGTTTCACATTTTTTCTACCTCACTACGTAATTTCCAACAAGAAAGAAAAAAAAAGTTGAAAATGTCCAGAAGAATAAACAACTTGACTGCACCCGGCAACCCTGTGAAAAATAAAAAAAAACAATTCTCCTCCCTTTCATTATTTTCATATAAAGAACAAGAGACAATTAGAACTTGCAATTTAAATTTCAGGGTTGCCAGGTGTAGTCAAGTTGTTGAATATCTCCGGACATTTTCAACTTTGTCCCATTTTGTTGAAAAAAATGACGTACAGAAGTAGATAGATGTTGAACTCATCGCCCAGTGTCACTCTTCATGAACAGTGTTATCAAATGAAACAGTCTATTCCAATATTGAAAAAAAAACTTTACATTTTCAGAATACACCACTAATACCAAATTAACAGAGTTATATTTCAAAGTAGGAATGAAGAGTCTTATCAGCCGTATGCAGAAATGTTTTCTGGAGTGACTAGCATTGTACTCGTCACTAAAAAAAAAAAAAAAAAACTTTGAATACGACTATAAATGTTTTCATTTAATAGTTACGTACTATGAAAACGAGGATAACAAAAAAAGGCAAAACAATCACATATCATAATACTTGAGACTAGTATTATAAATTTACGAAAATACAATTAATAGTAATAACTGACGCTGTTTCAAATAACACATATCACGATATGTTTGCATAAGCTACATATGTGATATATATTTGTATCATAGTAAACAATAGCAATAAAAGCGGAACAACAGATAGTAACTATGCTTAAGAAATTATCTAAAATGTTATGAAGATATTGAGTAATAAGTTGTGCCATCTGTTGAACACCATTCAAGTTTCATAATCCTGGAAACACATAGTTTATCAAATGATCATATTATTCTTCAAGAGAAATTAACAAGATCGGCGACAATACAGTTATCATTAAAAATCAAATTATAAAACGTACTTCTAGAATGAAGTGTTGCCAACTCAACTTTTTGTTTTCTACAAATGGCAACTACCTCAGGTTGTTTCTATGTATTTAGAATAAATACTACGTTAAGAGTCGAATATATTCAATCCCTTACCTTAAACATTTGCAAAGTTTAGGCGATATAAGTAGAGAGAGGTGTGCTTTAAAAAAAAAAATATGATGAGTTGGCAACACTTCCTGAATTCTGACTTTACAATTACAGACTGTGGACAGGATCCGTTTGATATTTTACCCCATAATTCTGGTTCCAGTATTAGCGACTCAATATATATATACATATTTTTTTTTATATGTAAGACCAATAATTACAGTGTACATCCACCCTCAAAGAAGATGTAATGCTCTGGATGTATTAGAACACCACTGTGTGTGTTAATTCATTAGCCCTAATTTATCTTGTTATTTCTTATGAGTGATATCTCTCAGCATTTTACCTTCCCATCTGTGCCCTAACCATTTCCTCCTAGTCTGGAAGTGCTGAAAGGTATACACTGTGTGTAATTATAAGTGGGTACCATATCGTCGCTTTCAAAGCCAAAAGGGGGTGTAACCCACGTTTTCTAGCTTTTCTCGGCAGGAAAAAGGGGACGTAAATCCTTATAACATGAACAAACGTAACGGTGTTACAATATATGGTTAATCTTCTGTTATGATTTATTTAAATATAAAATTCTTTGTTGTCTTCTGCAAATTGTAATGCCCGATCGTCTGATTTCGATATGCCTCTTATAACTACTTTCCACCTATCAGTAAGTACAAATCCATTTTCTATCTTCATTGTATTACTATTTGATTCAATTTCAACTGATTCTAGAATTATTCTGTTGTATATTCAGATTTCAGGATATAGAACTCATCCGTTTCTTCAAACAGTATTTCATTATCTCTCTTCAATGGAGTGTTCTGGAACGGTTCACATTTCTGAATAACCATTCTTCAGTGCTCTAATAATGTTGTTTCATTCTGCATTGCACTGTATGACCAGTCTGCTTAATATAACACACACGTCACATTCACACATTAACTTATACACTCCTGGCATCTTAAGTTCAAGTGTGTCCTTCCGCGTCTTGAGGAACTATTTTCTTTTCCTATTTGGAAGAAACATACATTGTATATTATACTTTTTCAATGTTCTATTTGGTATATTATGAGTGACTTTCACAAATGACAACACCGCATAACGTTTCTCTTGACATTCCTCATTCTCTCTCCCATCTTTTGTCTTCCTTTCAGCTGTTAATGTCGTGTCCTTTTAATATTTTTTCATGCTGTATCCATTATTCTGTATTGCTTGGAAAAAAAATCGATATTTCACATATCTTGTTCCCTTCATCTGATATGTGCAATACCTTATTTATTAAGGTAGACATAAAGGCCTGTTTTTATGTCACAGAAACGCTTTGACACTGGAACCTAGACTAGACAATGTATCAATTTTCGATCGTCCTAACTATAAAATCCCTACCGGAAAGCAAACGTAATGTATCTTAATTGCAATCCCGCTCCTCAACGTTACTCCTACACGCACCCTCATAAGAAAATTCTAGGTCAATCCTTACACAAAACAGTATTCAATAAGTAACGTATTTTTATTTATAATTTTCTTCTCCGGGCCTCTTTCTGTGAAGATGACTTTTCACCGAACTGTTGAAACGTGTTAGTTTTCCACTACACATTCTTTCTTTCAGCAGGAAATACAATACTGATGATATTTCTAGATCATAAACAGACAAATTTAACTTATTTTTATCTGTCCCGTTTTTTATTTGTTATTTATTACTAAGCTTGTTTTACTCCCTTGAGAATGGGTTCAAATCGAACCCGATAGGTAGCTCTGTTAACTACAGGAGGCTAAGAGAAGGCCCATGGATAATGGTTTGCAAACTAAGCGTCTCCTTACATGTATTTAAACTTAAGGAGATGAGGCGCATATACTCGTGCAACACAAGAGCCGGCAAACATATATATGAGCTTCGAGTATTATTTTCATTATCACTAAAGTACACAACTAGTTGTTGCCTGTATTGATTAGAATTGTTCAATCTCTCTATATATATCATATTCACCCATTTTCTACCCGTTTCTGGATCAAGGTCTCCCTCTTTTCTTTACATATATCTCGGTTTGCTGCTATCCTCATCCATGTAGCTCCTGAAAAATGCTTGATTTCATCTACCCGTCTCTGTCGTTTCTTTCCTCTGGGAATCCAATATAGCACATTTCCCGTTCATCTTCCATCTGTTCTTCTAGCTATGTTACCGGCCCATTTCCACTTCATCGTCTTCGTAGTCTTGATTACATCCTCTACCTTTGTTTGTGCGCGAATCCATTCACTTGTCTTCCTTACCCTCCTGGTTATTCCTAGCATGCATCTCTCCATTGCTCTTTGTGTGACTCTTAATCTTTGAGTCGTTTGCGCATTCAATGTCTAAGTTTCACAGCCGTACATCATTACACGTAAGACACATCGATTATTAACTTTACGCTTCAGACACATTGGAAGTTTGCTTTCGAAAATAAAGTGTAGTCTTCCAAACGAACTCCACGCCATTTTACATCTTCTATTTATTTCATCAGTCAACTTTGCATTCGATGTTTTGTCCCTTTGAGCTGCCCTAGGCAAACATACTCTTTAACTATACCTATTGTTTCTCAGTGAATCTTCATTTCTTTGAAGCATCTTGATTACTCTTTGTTACTCAGTTCTCCCATTCCGGTTTGTAGTTCTTCTGCACTTGAAGCAAACAGGACTATATCATCAGCGAATCGTAAGTGATGAAGATATTTGCCATTAATTTTTATTCTAATTTCATTCCAGTTTAAATTTTAGAACACACTCTCCAAGACCGCACAAAACAGTTTTGGAGAAATTGAATCTCCTTGCCTTACCCCTTTTCCAACTTTAAATTTTTCACTTTCTTGATGCTGTCTAATGACAGAAGTGGCAGTCGAGTAGATGTTTCGCAGTAGTGTGATGTATGCACTTTCGATGCCTTGATGTTCAAGTGATTTAAGTACTGCTACCAAGGAGACCAAATCGAAAGCCTTTTCAAAATCTATGAATCCAAGACATAGTGGAAGTTCATATTCATTAGTCCTTTCCATAACTTCATTCAATGTTTGTATGTGGTCCATTGTGAAAATCCACGACCAAATCCGGCTTGTTCCCTTCCCTGGTTAAAATCAAAGTCTCCTTCAATACGATTCGAAATAACTTTGGTGAACATTTGGTATAGAACTGACAGTAAACTAATTGGTCTTTAGTTTTCGACGCGTTCTTTGTCCCCTTTCTTGTACAACAAGTTCCTCTTTCATTTTTTCACCTCCCCATTTAAACATCTCTGCTGTGAGTCCATCTTCACCTGGTAATTTTCCGTTCTTCATCCCTCGAAGTACTTTATCCACTTCTTTCATTACGTCTGTAACCTTTATATCATTTTCTTCTGAATCTTCATTTCCTATTTCTTCTTCGGAGTAATACAATTCTCTGGAATTTTTCAAATATTTTAATAATTTCTTGATAATTTCTGGTTACGGTCCCGTCTGGTCTCTTAACTGCAATTATTTGCTTTTTCCCTATCATGAGCTGCTGTTTGGCTTTCTTCAGGCTCTTGTTTTCCTCGATTGTATTTCTAACAAGATTTTCGTTATATCTTCGTACATCCTCTCTTATTTTCTTCCTTACGGTTTTATTTAGTTCTATGTACTCAATCCTCTTTATGCAATTTTCCTCCTCTTTCATTTCCCTTCTTTTCTTCATCAAGAGTTTAGGTTCTTCTGAGATTTTACTCTCTTTTTTCTTTCTGGTACCAGCTATCTCCTTGGCTGTTTCTCTTATTATCTCAGTCAGTATTTTATTTCTGCTATCGATGTCTTCTTCATCCTCTAACTCTTCGAAGGCGCTGAATCTGTTGCTTAGTTCTATCTCGAATATCTGTCTATGTTTTCCTAGATTTTCCTGATCTAAAAGTGGCGGTTTTCCTCTGATGAGCTTCTTTCTCTCAAGTCTAGTATTTAGTTTCAGCTTACATCTCACCATCCTATGATCACTCGAGATTTTGAAACTGTTCAGAACAGACACGTCTTGCAGAATTTCCCTGTTATTCGATAGAACGTAGTCTATTTCGTTTTTGGTCCCATTTGGGCCTTTCCATGTCAACTTCCTCTGAGGGGGTTTCTTGAAAAATGTATTGGAAATCAACAGTCTGTTGGCTTCTGAGAATTCCACTAACTTCTCTCCTCTCTTGTTTGTTTTGCCAAATAAAATATGTTTCAAACTTTCGTGTCACTGCTCTGCTTGGTTCCTACTTTCGCATAGAAATCTCCCATTACAATTTTGTAATGCGATTTGCTACTATCCAAAATCTTCTGTAACTCCTCCGTCTCAGGATGTGACGTTGTTGGAGCTGTTTAACTTTATTACTACCCGTACGATTCTATCTGAAATTCCTTCAATTTCTGTGATCCGTGACTTCAGGTCTTTATTAATTATAAAGCCAATACCTGTGAGTTTTCCATTTTCTGTTCCTTTGAAGTAGAACGTGTGCCCTGACGGTAGTTCCAAACTGTTCTTCATTCTTCCTCCACACTTCTGATAGTCCAACGATGTCTGACTTAATCCTCGTAAGATCGTTCTCCAATGACCATCCTGCTGGTCTAGTGGTTACCGTCGCTGACTGATGATCGTGAGGTCCCGGGTTCGATTTCCGGCTTTGCCAAGGGACTTTTTTCCGAAAGCGAGGGGGTGTAGAACGGTGCCCATCCAGCATCGCTATACAATTGGGGAGCTGCTGTTAATAAAAGCAGCGGCGATCACAGTTGAGAGCTCGGCTCTCGTCTCCCAACACGTCTGGTCAGCCTGGGAGTAGTAGAGCAACTCCTCCTTTCGGGAGAGGCCTCATCCCGTAGTGGATTGAATATTACTGTGAATTATTTTATATATATACGACCGGGTGTGCCGAAAGTTACGCAGCCCGCACTTTCACAGTACGTATCTTTTAAACTAAAACAGATAGAGACATGGTTCTTGAACGAATATTTTGTTTTTAAAAATTGAAATATTAGCAACTAAAAAATCAACCATCAGTAGGGCACGGTTGTAAAAAATGTAACCAGAATGGAAGATTCATTTACAAACCGTTAATATTTTTGCACAAACTATTATTTATGCACTAACAACGAAAAATAATTATATAAAAAATGTCCACAAAACATTGACAACTTCATTTCACCCTGCAATTTAAACTAGTTTTGAATGCCAGTTGTTAATTAGTAAAATAGTGAAAGGAAAAGGAAGAATTGACTTCCCATTTTTCCACGGATAATATATTTTAATCATAGTAGTAAAAAAAAAGCTAAGTAATTTATAATTGTAAGTCAGAAACCTATAAGATCTTTGAAACATATTCAGAGAGAAGCCTTAACTAAGGTAAAACGTCGGAATAATCTCATAAGAATTAATATCAATTATAAAGAACCACAGACGAGTAAGATTCAACCATCCTAGTAAAGGCAAAGAATACATAAACAGGAAAACTAAACAAACATATGTGAGAAATATTTGTGATTCTTTCCAGCTCTATAAAAACATCATCTAATTGCCTAGTGTGTTCTTCGTAAAAACTAAAAAAAATCGTTTGACGAGATAGACCGAAACGTCTTTTAATTGTCTCAACAATAAAGACAAGATAATGGATGCAAAACGTAATTATAATGTTAACGCCTACCTATGGGGTGAAATACGAATCAAATGGCTAGGATGAGAATGAAAAGGTTCTTTTGTACACGGTAAGACAGCTCCGGTAGCAGGCCACTCTTTTTTCGATAAACTGGTTGAATTATTCGAAGAAGTTGGATTGCGCATGTTACTTACTACGGGGAGAAAGTTAAGAAGGAAACTAGAATCAAATTATTCAATGCTACTCTTTGAAACTCAAAGGTCAGCAGTGAAAGAGGGATCGCTAGTTTCATGTTCTTTGCCTATAGTAACAAAAGATGGGATATTCTACCATTCTTGAAAGGTGAATCAGATATCACATTGAAAAGCTCAATGTTATAGTTATCCAGCTGACCAACTGGTATAAAGACCCTGAGAAGAATCTCCCTGACCAGCACAAACAATGACGAAGTGTCAGAAGCTTGCTCCGTTTTAGTCTTTCTGACTGTGAAGCTTTCACCGAACTAAATATAGCTTCACAAAGTCTTCAAGGAAACTTTGAGAAGGTTTTTCTTGCATTCTTCAAAAAAACAAAGGGACTTTGGACCAAATTAAGGGATAATGCACGTGAATAAAGAATAATACCATAATTGTAGACGTGAAATCGAAACTGGAACCTAGCCTCTGACCAGTGGCGGCTTTTCACGTAAAGCTGGTGAAGTTTCACTTCACTTATTATTTTGTTATTCGTTAAATAAAACTGTTTAGAAGAATCCATTAAGATATCATGTATTTTACAAGAACAAACAAAATTGAGGACCATTTGGAGTTGGAAAAAAAATAGTTTCAGTGCTGCTCAAGGTCTTTCTTCAGATATGTGAAGAAGAAGATATTGGACAAAACAGAAAAACTTTAAAAGAAGTATGGAAAGAGACACTGGTTCTTCTCTACTGTTAGAAATTACCTTCCTTCGGATTGAACTTAGAAATCATTATGAAAACTGGACACAAAAAGAAGGTTTTGTTTTACCTTTCTTTACAAGGAGAGAATCTTTAAATAAACACTTATAGATATAAGGTTACATATAACATTACCTTTTCCAGCTTTAACCAGTCTATCTTCTTTCACGGTTTTAACAACCTTCTTGTCACGTCCAGTGTACAACATGGTATCAGCTCTCAGTTGAACAGTCACAGTGTGATCTGTGTTTGGATTCCTGTTTTTAATTACCACTACAACACTAGAAGATAAAATAATGTTCATCACTTTAAGTGTTCTAGAATTATTCACACCATCATTTTTTTTTAATTACAACTTAAAAGATCTTAATTATATAAAATATATTACTGAGATATTGTCTTCTTCTTTCTGTTTGCGTTTCGGCCTAGATATGTTAAGAACACTTAATTCTCCGCTATAAGAAGGTGAAAACTTACCCATTAAGAGGAAATATTTGAGTTATATCATAGTAGGCGATGTAACAAAAATATTCCGATAAATATGGAGACCAGCGCTCTATCTATCGGACAGAGACCGAACAACTTTCAGTATGTTATATGTACTCCTTTATTTAGGAATATAACAAAGTGAGAAATCGTAGGAAAACAGTGGGGGAAATCTTGAGACCAATCCCCCCCCCCCCCCCGGATAGTTTCCTGAAAAGGAGAAAATCTTACTGATATAATTAATTCTCTGCTTGATTTTTTCACATGTGTTTACAAATGTCAAATTAACACATTTCACTTGATACTGGAACGATATGTCCTCCGCATTCAAGTACTATTCATAAGCTGCACGACTGTACTATCTTTTCACATAACTTTCCAACCATGAGTTTATAATCAAATATAAACTGTACCGCACCTAGGACGATTTCGTACCTTGCAATACAAGTATAGTGCACCTCAGCATTGAGTTGCGAAAACACAAAGTGACGGTGTTGATCAAGGATAGATTTCTTTGGAACTGAGAGACGTGGATTTCAATATTTGAGACCGAAGTGAGCACAAGAAAGCACCATTATGCTTCTATCATAACTTGAAGAGGGTCGGCGGGAGAAAACAGGAAATGTCCATTTCTACCGATTTTGTGTTCTTATAAGTCTCATCCTATTGGGAAAAGTTAGAAATACAATACTGTCAAAGAACGAAGGGTTAAAACTCATAAATGACCACAGGAGACAATACTACATATTTGGTGAGCCATTTATAAAAAAATAAGCGATTAATGAAATAAAACTTCACTTTCTCAATAAATTTGTTTGGTGACATTCCTTGTTTTCTCCCGACACTCTTCAGTGAGTTGTACACCCGCTATTTTACGCCCTTTATTTCCTAACATAAGCCTCTATTATATAATTATAATATTCTAAATTATTTAATTAATTAATTTCTTTATTCATATATTTAAAAGAAAACATTAGTGTTTAGTCTGTAAACGCTGTTATTTCTTGTGTTCAAGCCGTCAAAGCGGGAATCAAAGATGCCTAAAGGTCAAAATACAGTGAACAAAATGATCATTTTTTTTTTAACAAAATTTCGAAACCAGCAACACCTTGTCTTAATACTTACTCTGCAATCTTTGATCCAGCGTCTTCTTCTGCGCTCTATTGACAAACACATGAACTATATATTTCCACTATTGTGATTATAAGAATTAAGCTCCGAAATATAAAACAAATTTCCGTGTTATAAAGATTCTATTTTGTATTTTTTTTCATTTCTGAGTATTGTTTTACGATTTATGTCCTAAGCCAGTCACAAATGTAATGTCCCTCTGCACTCACTTGTCCTGAGAAAGGTAGATAGAGCCCTGGCTGGATCTTTGTCAAGGTACCATTCAGGCATTAGTGACAATGGAAAAAAACCTCCGTTTGGTTGACCAGCACTACAATTTCATTAGTGTTATGTCTACTATGCTACATTGAATATTTTATCAATGAAAGAACTCCGTTCTTTGTATTTTAGATTTCTGTGTCCGCCACTTTGATCTTTTTGTACCTCTATATTATATACATTAATGATAGGACAGGAAAGAAGAGAAGCACAACAGTAACGCCAGACTTTATAAGCAACGCTATCTAGGCATTGTACACGTAACACGTCGTGAGAATCTTCGTTTGTTTATCAGAATAGAACATGTTAGAACATGTTTATCAGAACATGTTAAAACATGTTTATCAGAACATGTTA
>JAGDQP010003892.1:0-14545 GCA_022664845.1 Lepisma saccharinum | reverse complement strand
AAACATGTTTATCAGAACATGTTAGAACATGTTTATCAGAACATGTTAGAAGCAGCTTTAGATTTGAGAATTATTTACAAGTAAACTGAAATAAAGATACACGGAAATACCAATTATATCGTCTGCAGCTGATGATAATTGTATTTGAGAATAATTGATGTACAAACATGATATGTTACTGAGTTGCTACGGATTTCAGACATCTCCTATGTTTGTGAACATGAGAACCTTAATATTACGAATAGCATCGTTAAGACTTGATGAAATATATTCAGAATTATCTCCGGAAAGTGTATTGTTGTATCTTTTCTGATTAATAATTTAAACAGATAGTTATACAGTATTAGTTTCGCTTGAAGACACAATTCCAGTGCAAAGTATATTAAAGAATCCGCCACTATTTACTACGAGGAATTAGATCTACGAACCCAGTAGCCATCATAATTCCTTTAGGTTAAATATATTGCCACTCGCAACTTTGTTACAAGTGTCTTTCACTTGCTATAGCAAAGATGCTGTAACTACGATTATCGACACTGCAGTTACAGCGCCGTGACGTCATGTTTTGTCCTATCGCTTCGTCTATTATCGTTCACTTTCGTTATTTTGGCTTCTTTCGCCTGCGCTGTGAAGTTAGTCAATTTACGATAAGGATAAAAGAATTTTATCAATTTTATTTGGTGCCAGTACTAATCTGTTTTGTCTGTGTTCAAGTTGAGGACATCACGTCATTGGTCTAATGTATGCCGATCATCGCATTTTTGGTACTCAACTGTCAATTCCAGCGTTGTTCAATGCATAAAACGTCAGATTTCAAACTAGCAGATCACGTGTTCAAGTGCATTTGCCGTTCTACAGTGAAATTTTCACATCTGTATTTCTGCTTCTAAAGTTAATTACGAAATAACAGGACCAGTACCGTACTTACCACAGTATTGATAAGAGTATATTCTGGAAAGTAGCAACCTAATACATGGTAAATTTCTTGTAAATTACCCAAGTGGTAACTAGTAACTTTGTTGCAAACTTAAATCAAACTTTCACATTTGCCATGGCAAATCCAGTGTACACTTATTTATTTATTGCCGAAAAAATAATTTAAAAATATGATGCAGTGAATTTAACATGGCAGACGATAGGACAACTAAAAATTCGAGAAAGCACTGAGGGACGTGGATGACTGAAATTTTCTGTTGAAGAATGAGTGGGACTTGTTGAATGATCACATACCTGAAAGGCGAGCCAATAACAATATCATCACGGAGTTCAAAGTCAAAGTGGATGTCATTAAATTCTTCGTTAAGGTAGTAACGACTAAACACGTTCTCGCTGTTTCTTAAAGCTCTCAACATGACTGCTCTTTCCTCAGGACTCTCTGAAAAATAAAACGAAAATTTTTATAATGTTCAATAGGACGTAGGGTACAGCACTCAATCAGCAAAGGTTCACATCTCATATATTAAAGATTTTATAAGCTAATCTACAGTGAATAACCATTATGCGATGGGACGTGAAACGCTCCTTTGACTTACTTTAGTAACCCAGTCATGCTTGAGTCGAGTTTAGAAATGCCGAGCTTTCGGAAGTGCGATAGTTTCCATTCTCAAAGTGCAAGGGTTATATCAGGAGTAGTCAGTAAGAACGCGTGGAGTAACAGGTGCAGTGGCAGTAGCCACAAACATATCCTAGGCTCCCCAGGTAACCTTCTGAAATGTGCAATCGACTTTTTTTTTTACGAGATCCACACAGGGTTTCTACCAGAATTGTCAATTTGGGAAGGAGTGTAAAGCTACAATTTGGGGGTGAAAGTAAAGTTTTACAGAGTTTGTATCTATAGGTTTTTAACCGTATTTGTAGACCATGGCAAAATTTACACATACACCCAAATATTTTCAGAGTAATCACTGTGTCCAGCTGATACAGACAGTGTACGTCATACATAGCCTATCGTAAAAAGTTGTGCAGTGTTGCCAAATCAAAATAATATGATTTTTACGCACTGTCCTCACTTATGTCTCCCGAAGTTTGCAACACTGCTTCACGTAAGTGATAGAATATGTTTGACTGTTGACTTTCATTGTAAATAAACAAAAAAAACTGACTTAATGCCATTTGAAAAATAATAACTTTATCTCGAGTTGGCAATAGAGCATGACACTGCAGGAAAATGCTTTTGATATCCTGGATGATGATGACACGTTGATCACTCAAATGATTTCAATATATTTGGTTGTGTGTGTCAATGTTGCCAGACCAGTTTAATGGTCGGGTAAAAGGTGTTCTAGATCCAAAGTACGTTAGAACCTTTTTGACATGTTTCATGTATCACATTTTACCACGTATCTCTTCCGTGTCAAGAAAGTTTTAGTTACATGATCATTGCGTAACAGAGTGTATTTGAACTCACGACACTTTTGCCAGAGCCTAGGATATTACTGTAACTACTGCCAGTACAAGTGTTACTTCATACATTCCTGTGAATCACTCCTCATATACCCCTTGCACTTTGAGAATGGAAAAGTTGTAGCTTCCGAAAGCTTGGTTTTACTACAAAAATCAAATAAGATATGTCAGGATTAAGTAACTTCGCTAAACTGAACTTTCGAGGAGTCATTAACAACATTTTGGCAATTTGTGAGAAAAACCTGGTTTGATTAAGATATAACAATAAAGTAAGTCATGTAACGCGACAGTTTGTAGAAGGTCTCTGTACCTAGCCAGATGACTTGTTATTCAATTTCTGTGCTCTTCATGATTGTAATACTCATCGGAGGTCTCACTTGTGTTATTGGAAATAACAACTTGAGCGAAACAGTACTGAATATTCCTCTCTACTTCTTCCTCCTACAGAGACCTCTATCTGTGAATATATGTCCCATCATGGCGAAAGATCTCTAGTAATTTAAATTTGTGAGTTGTGAAATGAAAGGTCAAGTGAGCAATTAAGCAGATGGGTTTAACTGAGAAATACTATTGGGCAGAGAGAAAAAAAAAGATCTGTAAAAGATTAAAAATTATACTCGAACAGTGTATATACTAATGTAGACTTAAAGATATTTAAATATATATTAAAAGTTCTGCAAAGTAGAAAAGAAGAAGTCAATTTAAAGATAAAAGGACATTTATACTTGTTCACATTTTGTAAAACAAGTGTTTTTGTCAGATGCTCTCTTGTTTTTATTTCAAGAAATAACCCTGACTACAAAAAGTATGGCAATATACTTACCCGATTGAATTAAAACAGAATACTCTAAACAGTAAAATATAAGAATAAGAGACAGAAATTATGGAAAGCAATTACCGACATACGGATAATGGTAAAGCAGTTAAAGAAATTATTACATTTGAAGACAGGGACATATTTAGAGGTAGGGTCCGAGCCCCTCCATCCCCGCTAAAAAAAATAAGTTGTGTGCAGGATTAGTTTACTTTTAAACAAATGAGGCGGAGTCGGGGGATTGTGCATATATGCTACCGCCAGGCTTCAGCAATGAGCATCGTATTTGGGTGACCAATGTTTCGTTGGAAAAACAATGGCGAGACCTTTCCAGCGACTCCTCAACCCCTAGTAGTTCCTGAGATGAAAGTTGTTGATAGAGAGCGCCGTTCTATAAGTGTTCACAGTATTTAGTCCTCTTGAAGCCTTAAAAAGAGTAATTATATATATACGTTTGAGAAAATGGGGGGTCACCACGACCATTTTTTGTTCAATAATGTAGTTTTGTGTGTTCTTTTCAGTGACACTCATTACAATCCGGTTTTTAACTGCCTTGATAGACATTGGGGGCTTCCAAGATGGCTGGTTTTTATTACATTTCAGTTTCCAGTGACAGTTTTAGTCATTTTAGCTCAGACATGCATACAAGTAGCAACTTGTGCCTGCACCCTATCATCCTATCACCCTATACCCCTGCTAAACCTGTAACAAAAGCAGTACGTGTAGACCTGTTGGTTCTATACGCTGGTGAAGTTTTGTGTACCAGGTGTCACTTTGGATTTTCTTCCATTTTTAGCCAACTTTTTCGAAAAAAAGTATGAAGTTTAGCCCCAAATAGACCTTATTTTCGAAATCTATGGAAAAACCTTTACTAGAGAGGATCTTTTCGAGTCTCTGCGGCCATTTATGGCTGCACAGGATGAAGTTAAACTTGCACTTTTGTCAGTGTGCTCACCTAGCCTGAATAACGGGGTATTTTCTGGGGAGTCATTCCGCGCTTGCTATAGGTGATACTGAGCTCAAACTCTGTATGTGCTCATTGGAGCCCAAGACAAACCTTTGTACCAAATTTCATCAAAAACCGAGAAGTTTAGGTGAGACCGATCTCTAAAATCTGGTCAGTTGGCGTGGAATGACCCTATACATTTAATACCCATACACGCCTTGACCCCCTCCTTCTTCCCGAAATCCACAGAGACCTCTAGAAACCAATTTATAATTACCTGTCTTGCTGCGTTTATAGCAATACCTCGTGATTCTTTAAGGATGCTCGTCGACTTCAAGCTAGGACCTCGGTATCCTAGCAGGAAAAAACATGTCCAATAAGTATACGAGTGTATGGCAAGACTAATTATCCTCTGAAAATGTCCTTAAGAGGACATCTAAGTATGACGGTCTATCCAAGCCATTTCCTTTCTAATTTTTTAGATTTTTTCTTTTCATGAATATGTCTTTTCGGCGAAAGCTGGCTTGTTTCGTTTTCAAGCGCGAGCGACAATCCTGATGAAAGATTTCTGAATTTCTCTCAATAACACTACGCAAATGTCGAGATAGAACATAAGAATTAAGGTAAAAGCCATTCCTGTTCAAACGAAGAGAGTTATCAGAAAGAGAAAAATATACTGTAGCTTTCAAGATGATTAGAATTACACAAATAATGTTAGTGATTCATGTTATAGTAATTAAACTGAACTGTGTGTATGCGTTAGAGAGAGAGAGAGAGAGAGAGAAAGAGAGAGAAAGGGAGAGGAGGAAAGGTAGATAGATAGAGAGAGACAGAAAGGGAGAGGAGGAAAGATAGATAGATAGAGAGAGAGAGAGAGAAATGGAGAGAGGGGGAAAGATAGAGAAAGAAAGAGAGAGAGAGTGAGAGAGAAAGAAAGAAAGAAAGGAAAGAAGGAATGAGGAAAGAGAAAGAGAGAGAGAACACATCATCCGTTCCGAGGAGTATATCCTCTTCTCTGAAAGTACCAAAAACCGGATGAATAGGGAAAGAACACTTGCTGTAAGTGGAATTGAGTTTCGACAATGCTGATGGACATGGGAGAGGAGAATGGAAAAAGAGTCAGCTGGACACAGAAGATGCCTAATGAGAGAGTGTTGAAGAAAGGGTAGGTGACAGAACAAAAATATTGGAGACACTAACAAAGAGAAAAAGAGAACTATGCAGAGATCGTACACTAAGGGATGCAACTGAAAGTATAGTTGAGGAGCAAAAAGCGGAAAAGGAAGAAGATAAATTCAACTCCTTGACAGTATTAAGAAAGATAGATCGTATTCTAAGACAAAAGAGGAGAGCGCAAGATTGGGATGAATGGAGAGGGCTTAATGTCGTTTGAAGAGCCTGCCACTTTCGGTAGAGCATTACTCATCATGATGAAAGTTCATCCACCACCACAGCTCAGAAGAGCAGGAAAGGGGAAGGTAACGGTTAAGGTTTATTTTAGGTACCATGCAGGCAATCTCCTGGTAAAACTCGAGATTCGAACCCACATACCTCGCTACAGTCCCTACATGACTGTTGCCAACATATTTTATTCATCCCGCGCCAATGGGCGGGCAAATCAGCTAGTATATATATATATATATATATATATATATATAAAGTGTATGGAGCATACTTATCAAACCATTTCCTTGAATCCCGAATTAGCTTTCTGGCATCTTGCCTATCACAACATGCAAAAAGAGTGCAACAGATGTTCTGGTTGGTATTCCCTTTAAAGTGATAATAAGTGACGCACAAGAAGAAAAAAAAAGAGAGACATGTTTCAATATAGGCTATACAAACATTGTGAAAAAGACATAAGTAGGGCATCCATTAAATATAATTATACTGTATACATGTATATCCAAAGAAAGAAAACATCTTCCAAATGATCTGTTTAGATAATTCAGGAAGAGAGAGCAAAATAAAATAAAATTTAAGACAAAAATATAGGCCAAAGAGACTAGTTTTTCACGATGAATATTCTATCTTTCAGAAATCCAATAGCTTCCAAAAATAATACTGCTTCCAAATTGCAATTAGTTTCAACCGATAAAAACAGGACAGCTAGCAGAAGTTGAACAGCTCTAACCACTAGGCTCGATGTCACATCTTCTAAGCAAATAATATATGGTCATACATGCATAGAAAAAGATAAGAGATAAGCAGCTTACTTACTGTCTGGATATTTGTAGTTATTCGTTATGTCCTCTCTTTCATTGTTTCCAATCGCCTTTGTGCTTATAAATTGACCAATCCTGAGAAAAAATAAAAGAAAATAGAATTCGAAATTCTTAAAAATTCAAACATTATTAACATTCCAAATGAACAAGTACTAAAAAAAAAATAACAGAACTGTATGAAATAAGGATTTTGGTTATCTTTGTTGAATCAGACAACAATGTACTAAAAATGTTCCAAAAAAATAATCTTACTCACAATGTGTAATTAATCTATTCTTATTAACACAATAATTCACGTAATTATAGTGATGATCATTATATTGAGTTAACCACAAATGTTTCCTTCGTCTTTTATTAATTTTCAACTATATTTTCATGGTTTTAGATCTTGTAGAGTATTTCTTTTTCCATTCGCGCCATTTGGCATTCACCCCTGAACTTCCTCAGCCAACCTTCTGTGTTATGATCGTTTAGCATGATCAAAGTTAGTAAAATTACTTCACGTGAACAGGTAGTGCCATCTTGCGTTTATATTATGAACAATCGATGACCTCTTTTGGTGAAATTAAAAAAAAAAATCTCAGCTTTCGGGTTCGCTTTGTACCTATTCTCAAGGGACAAAAAAAAAGTTTTGGAATAAATCAAAGGGTAAAATAGGATAAAATTTCAATGTAACTTTACCAGCCTTCTTTCCAGCATCATCCATGTTGTACCAAATATGGTCGCCTGTGACGTTTTCTTGTTCCCGAAGATGAAGAGGATATTTAAAGCTCAACAACGTTTTAGGACTATCAAGGAGATAAAAGGCAATCGAAACAACGTTGGGATAAGCTCATTATATTTGATGAGGACTACGCTTATGGGAACAATTGATGATTAAATAAATACTTTTGAAATTTGTCGTTATTTGTGATGAAATAAAAGAGTACTGATAAAACTGAGGCCTAAACTAGATTTTGGAGCCTTCAAGTCCCCTAGTAACCCCATAGAGCCGCCCCTGTCCCTTTCTGTTTAAACGGGAGACTAAACAAAATAAGATTTCGAAAATTCGCCTAAAAATAGGTATCAACACTTTTCTGCAAAAACATAAAATAATATGTTACCTTTGAGGGTTTCTGTATAGCAATTTCAAAGGTTGTGTTAGTCCCAAATATCTCCAATACACTTCATCAGCATTGACTTCGGCAAACACGAAGGCATTATCGAATGATTTCTTCACTTCTCCTTCTTTGACGGCGATAACTGACGCTGGACCACAGCGATACATCTCATCACTTAATTCCTGAGGTGTTGCATCAATTGCTTGCCAGCCGCCATATTGTTCTGGCAGTAAATCTGGCCTGTCCATCCAAGCTTCGTTCCAAACATGGAAATTCCTAGATAAAAAAAATATAGAAATACAAATATGGCTACAAGAGAACACATACATCTATAGTTTAAGAACAAAAAATATTTTCTAAATTTTGCTTTTATTAAATTATTTCTCAATTCTTTTTTCAGAAAACAAATGACGGTCATAACTCGATATGAAAACTAATCGAAATTATTAATATAACGCCTCAAAAACACACCTCAATATTATATCTGTATCGTAATAATAAAACTTGAAACAACCCACATAGCGGAGTACATCCCTGGGACGTCCCATTTAGATCCCATTAACGTCAGATTTCTCAAGCTCCCATAGCGATGTCCTAAGGACGTCCGTGGGATAACTCTGTGGGCAATACAAACAGTTCATCCCGTATGGAGGTCCCCTGGATGTCCCCCGGAAAGCCGTGCGGGATTACCTACCTGGAATTTCTATAAATTAAATCGACCTTACTATTATTATTATTTAATTAATTATAGCTATACGAAGGATATGCCTTCGTATAGTTATACGAAGGATTAATTATAACTATACGTCCCATGGATGTAAACGGGACTTAAACAGGACGTCCTACGGACGTCCCGATATCCTGCCAGAAGATCCGTCAGATATTCCTGGGACGACATTTTGCTATGTGGGAATGTAGACTATTAAAATCTGATAAAAAGAAAGTAAGAAAATAATATGTAATAGGAATTAATAAGATACAGTAACCGTATACGAATACCGTACTATGAGGGCTATATTTTCAATTTTCAGTAGAACAGAATAAAACGAAAATGTTAAGAAAAACAGAAGTTTGCGTTACGTAATGCCCTCTGCTACTTCATATAGTTTCAACAATATTTATATGTATTAGCCCCTGTCGGACGCCAGTTTTTATAGCCTCTTGCCAAGGAAAGTTCTCGCTTCAGTCGTATGGTAGACTTTGGTGAACTGTGCGTTCGATTTGTGAATGAGAAAACAAACAAATTGAAAAGGAATTACACACACACACTCGCCCAACAAACCTAAAAAATAAAGCTGCTGTAAATATCTGTAGTGATTGTCATTCCAGGATCCATAAATTATTCTAACAAGTCTTCTTTCCGGTCTCAGAGCACAGTAACCACAAGTTTCCTGCTAGACATGGCTTACTTGATTTATTTTTCAGTCTTGTTCGGCGAGTGTGTGCGCGTGCGCAAAACATAGTGTTCTTTTCTTTCAACATGCAGAAACTGAACCAACGTTTGTAAACTGACCTGACCTCGTATAATACAACAGTAATATCTTTGTTTTACAATTTAGTAGTAAGTGATTGTGAGCTTATGCTCTATTTATAATTTTTCTATGCCTATAAATTTATTTTCCCTAAAGTTACACTACAGAAACGTTAAAACAGAAAGTGGAACACAATGTCCCAGTTTAAAGTTTGTTGAAAAACTGTCGACTTTGTTGTTAATTTAAGCGAAATGCTTTTCATGTTTGTTGCCTTATAAATGTGTTTTAAGGCTTCAAAACCAAAACATTTTGCCTTTTAAAATATCATTCAATTTCACTCAAATTCCATTTCTCCTGCTTACCAGACGGAATCATCTGTCATTTCCTCCATCACTTCTCCCTTGTCGTCCAAGAAGTAGTCGATGGTTAGACTGCTCTGAGTATCGTGGGCGGAGGAGAAATTGGTCACTGAACGACATGGAATGCCAACAGCTCGGCAGACTGTAATAGTAGAGAGAGAAAATATCTTAATGTATGTTTAAGAGAAATAAACATTGGTAAAAAAAAGAAAATTGGAAAGCTATTTCTAGATGGAGATATAAAAGCAGTAGGCTATGAATTAGGTCATGTTCTATTTCAGAGATGCTCATTTTCGTCACCTCAAGTTTCAATTTCCTCCTCTCCTTCACTCATTCTCACCCTCACATCTATGCATCGCCTTTACCCTCAACCTCACATCTTCACTCAGTCCACCCCCTTGTTATAACTTTGCTTGTACCCTCACTCACCCTTAAACGGTGAGGATGAGGTATGTCCTCATCCACATGTGTTTTATTTACTCTCTGACATCTCAAGATGTATAATTTGTTTAAACAGATGCTACACTTCCTGACACTAGTTTCAATTCGTTTCATCGATGCACCTACACCTCCGTCATTCTAGCCTTTAGTGCATACGCACATAGTGCAAGTTTCGTGCAGACACATTTGATCTTCAGCGAGTGTAGCTAAGGACAGACAATTGAGTCCAGTTAGCTTATGTAATAAAAGTCGAAGTCCCATTTCTAAATTCATATTCTGGTTGTATTGCTTATATTTGACCGCACAAATTGCGCGTCTAGTACAAACGTTACAAAACAAAAAATACTGTAGGAAATGTTGATATTAACAATGTCAATTATCTATATCTTAAACACATACGATTACCAAACAAATATTGAGATTAGCCTTTGGAGTAATTTTTAAAATGCAGCCATAAACGATTTATGATTCGGCAGACGTCGCAGCTCTGTTTCAAAGATGTTTCTACCACTCTGAAAGATGTTTCGGCTTTCATATAAAACTTCGACGTACATCACATATGGCTGTACTTGAATTAATACCTGTTGCACACACAATCCAGAGGTAACCACACGTCTACATAGCTGAGATTACATACTGCGAGTAACATTTACAAATTCCACCCATAAGTAAATTGATCAAGTACTATTAGAAACGATAAATCTTTACACAAGTTTAATTAAAACAGGCTGACAAGGCTATTACACTTGTCTTTATTGTAGAAATACACAGCAAGCCTTACAGTTTCAATGTTCTAACAAGATCTTCCTCAGACGACACACTAATCAACACTTCAGAGTGTTGATTAACCAACAATTAGAATGTTGATTTTTGTGTCGTCTGAAGAAGATGTTGTTAGAACATTGAAACTGATAACGCTTGCTGTGTGTTTTCACAATAAAGACACGTGTAATAGCCTTATCAGTCTGTTTTAATTAAATTAAGTACGGATACAAGGCCTCAATATAATTATATCCATTTTATACAACCTTGGCAGAACAGTGAACTTGAAGAAATCTCATTTTAACTTCTAATAATTAATACAAATCAAGTCCCGAAAGACACAGAATTATTTTATTGTATTATTTAATGACTCAGCAGGAAATATTAATTTAATTTACCATTTCAACAAGTCCAAGTTCGGACTAAAAAAAAAAATTAGGGTGTGATCAATCAGCTTTGATAAACTTTATTTTATATGGGTTATTTGAGTAATTATTGACTTCGGTCTGCCATGATGAAGCAAAGTGGAATGTTTTTAATAATTCACAAATATCAGTGCTCCAGAAGGGACTTGAGCCCAGCGACTACTGAGGTCAGCTCAAAGTTGATGTGAGTGAAATGATCTGCCATATTTTTTACCATTATTTTGCAACCAATCTGTAATATAATATTATTTATTTCTTATTTTATTCCGAATGATTTTCTCGACATCTTCTAATGGAAAATTTTGGACCGATTACAACTGTATTGGCATCATTGTCATCTTTCCGTTACGGTAGTAGCAGGAAAACGTGCAGAGCTTTATTTTTTGATATTACTACTATAGTAGTAGTTGTAGTTGAAGTCATAGTAGCAGTAGTAGTAGTAGTAATAGTAGTAGTACTTACTTGTTGTAACAACTCCGGAGAACACCCAACATTGTCCATACTTAACAGGCTTCTTCTTCTTGTAATATTTCTGTAAGATTTTTATGCTGCCGATCCACTGGGTGGGTGAAGTTCCTCCTGAATAATCGCCGGACCAATTCCCTACCAACGCACCATCATCGTCCGGAGAATTTACCTAAAAAAAACAACAACAAATAAAATATAAGTGACGTACTGACAATAGTTTGCACACATTATATTGTTACGGAAAGTTATTACTAATTATGAAGCTTAATCGTTTACAGTTCTTAAAGTCAAGTTACATAGGAAGAATAGTGCAAATGTGCACCCCGATGGTTGGATTCCAATTTCTGGGTTCCAGAATCAGTTGTCCTGTGAAGTCGCCAGACTTCAATCTTTTTTTCTGAAGGCCATGCTGTATTATCAAGAACCGGATTTGGATAGTCTATGCTAACTATACTGTCTCTCAGCATTTTTTTTTTATTTTGGATTCGTACCTTGTTCATGAAGTTCTTTCTATCCTCTCTTCTTTTAATTTTGTTCCTTCCGTTTTATCTATCTCCCTTTCTTTTTGCTTCTACCTGCAATTCTTTATTTCTTCCCATATTTTTGCTTAGTACCTTCCCTTCTTTATTTTGGTTTCTTACTTTCCCTTCCTTTTGCTGCTTGGTTCATCTTTCCTTTTCATGTTTGATTTGGCCTTGTCTATTTTTGTTTCTTCTTTCCATTCTCTCTTTTCGTTTCTTTTTTCTACTTTTTCCCCTAATTCCTTTAACACTTCTCTCTTTTTTACGTTTTTCCTTCTTTACCTTTTGTTTCTTCTTTACTTTTTCTTTCTTTCTTCCCTTTTTGTTTATTCTCTTCTTTCTTTTTGTTTATCTCTTCCCTTTTTTCTTTTTATTCCTTCCTTCTATTTGTTTCTTCTTTTCCCTCTTTTGTTTCTATCTTCCCTTTTTGTTTCTTCTTCCTTTTCTTCGTATTTTCTTTCTTTATTGCTTCCTTCTTTTTGTTTGTTTCTTATCTTCCTTTTTTATTCCCTTCTTTCATTTTGTTTCTTTCTTCCCTTTTTGTTTATTTTCTTCTTTCTTTTTGTTTCTTTCTTCCCTTATTTCTTTTTGTTTCTTTATTCCTTCCTTCTTTTTGTTTCTTTCTTCTATTATTTTTCTCCATTTCTTTTACACTTCTTTCTTTTTTGCGTTTTTCCTTCTTTACTTTTTGTTTCTTCTTTCTTTTTGTTTCTTCCCTTTTTGTTTATTCTCTTCTTTCATTTTTGTTTGTTTCTTCCCTTCTTTCTTTTTCGTATTTTTATTCCTTCCTTCTATTTGTTTCTTCTTTTCCCTTTTGTTTCTTCTTTTCCCTTTTGTTTCTTCTTCCTTTTCTTCGTACCTTCTTTCTTTATTGCTTCCTTCTTTTTGTTTGTTCCTTCTCTTTCTTTTTTCTTCCCTTCTTTCATTTTGTTTCTTTCTTCCCTTTTTGTTTATTCTCTTCTTACTTTCTGTTTCTTTATTCCTTCCTTCTTTTTGTTTCTTCTTTTCCTCTTTATTTGTTTCTTCTTTTTCTTTCTTTATTCTTTCTGTTTTTACTTCCCTTCTTCATTATTATTTCTTTCTTCCATTCTTTATTTTTGTTTTTCTGGTTATTTACTTTGTTCTCCTCTTTTCCTTTCTTTTCCCTTTATTTTTGTTCTTTCTTTTTGTTTCTCTTGTCTCTTATTGGCTTTTGTCTTTCGTATTTTTCAGCCGTTTTCTTTTCCTCCTTTCTATCTTTTCCTTATTGTCCGCAAATTTCGAGCATCCAGTTATGGGAAATCCAGATTTATATATTTCAGGAGAAGATACGGAATTTGAATCATCTAATTCTAACGCTTAGGTTCCCAACCCTCTTATACCCTGCGAACTCCATGTCCCCCAACTGGACGATAACTCAATTAATTCACTACGTATATATGTAGCAGGGAGATTCATAAGTTCGTGACATTTGTCAAGGTCAAAGTGGAGGCGTGATATGTTTACTGAGCGATGCAACACTGGAAGCCTGTTTCCAGTGAAGCGGAAGATGTTGAATAAATCCAACAATGATAACGTCATTATTTTTTAAAAATGGTTCAGTGCTTTTCCTGCAACCAGAGATGTTTATGGCGCTAATGTGGACGAAACAGTGGCTTGAAATGGTCCAAGCATTTTCGATCTTGCCACACCAGCGTGAAAGAGAGACAGAGATAAGTTTGCAAGTCGATTAGTGATAGGGAGACTGGGCTCGTGCTGTTGAACACAACCCCACGACAAATACACATATGTTGTTAAATTTCACATCCAGACGTCCTCAAATAACATTACACGACATGATACAGGAGCTTGTTCATGTCTTCTGCTATTGTATACATCTCTCGTCTTGACAATTGGGAATAATCCACATAGAATGTGTGATTTTAATGGAGAGTCGTCACCGGGGACGAAAATGGGTATTTCTGCGATACCTTGGCAAGGGCGCCGATTTCTCTGTAGCTTTGGGGGGGCCCATTCAGATATTTTTTGTTTCCAGGCGAGGGTCTACGAAGGCATATATGATACAAATCCAATTCAGATTTTGCCAAATATTGTATATTCATAAAAAAAACACATATCATAGAATACATATAATCATTATGAAGGCTTCCCCAGGCCTACCTATTACAGAATTTAACAATGTTTGTATAACGTTAAAAAAAAATGCTAAAGCATATTATGTTCTAACTAATAAGAACAAAGTTTCTGCTGTTACTAGAAAATAAACTTAGGAAATAACAGAAACTAATGTTAGTCTATGCAGAGGAGGTACTCAGCTTTTCCAAATGAGGTTCTCTTTCTGGCCGGCTCACCCTTCCGCCGCACTACTGCTTTATTGGACAAATATTGTTTTTCTTCTTTTAATTCTTGGTTTTCGATCTCGACAGGCATGCTTCAAGAAGCTTTTGTCTCATCTACAGTGAGAAAATAAATATTTGGACAAGTTGAACAAAGAGGAAAAACAGACTTACCACAAGCAAAACGTGGCCCATTTCGAAATCTCTTGACCGTTTATGATAATTTGGATACCTTAGACAGAATGCTATAGAAATAACTAGAAATAGCACCTGTAAGGTAACAGGCAACGAAAG
>JAGDQP010003891.1:0-89890 GCA_022664845.1 Lepisma saccharinum | reverse complement strand
GAGAAAGGTCCATTGGCAATGTGAACCAATGGTAGTCGTCTTCCATTGTACGATGATGATCGGTGAACTAATGACGGCATATATTGACTACAGACTATTTGTCTCCACCGGGCATCGAATTCGGGACACCTTCATTAGAAGGCAGAGAGCATTGTCACTCGCTTCCCGGGGGCACTCACCATCACTCTATTACATATTTTATGTTAGTTCAAAAAGAGAAATATTGCAAAACATGCTGTTACGTGTTTTTTTTTTCAGGCAAGCAAGAAGTGCAGCTCTACAGGAAGAAGGCACTGAAAGCAATATCTTGTAAACTGGATGTAAATGCTTAAGGAATACATATTTATCCACCATACTTTTTGTACTTTTCTTTACGTTAAAACCAACCTGGTGTTTTCTTGTACTTTTGCATGTAAACATCGGAATACCCGGAAAGAACACGCAGCCATGTCACCTGCCTATTACTACTGATAAAATTACTTGGTGAAAGTTTTCGTAGGAAACTAATGAAGGTAGCATTTTGAGGGTCACTCAAGGTACTACCCAGTCTTTGCTGTAGTGAGACAGAGACAAGTCCTGGAAAACCTCTGTGGCGATATCCGTAGGACTAAAAACCTGTTGTACCTAGCTATGAGAACACAAAAGCAGTAACAAAGATTAAGTGTAGTCCTTTAATCATATGTTTGCATATGGACATGTACGCTACGCTGTAATTTTTACTTTTAAACACCATCGAACAGCAAGTTACACTCAGATTCAAAGAAAGTGTTCGATGAAAACTTTTAGAAGTTTGAAGAAGTTAACTCAGCAATAATGAGGCAAACTATTTAGCATCTGAGGAACCAAAGTCTTACTTTCAAACCCCCATTGTCATACAGTGTACGTTTTCTTACTTTGAAAAATTGTAACCGACCATTTTCTATGAATCTAAGTGTACCTGTAAATTGGACACGTATGATTAGTCGTCGTATTTTCTTTCCTTACAGGATTCCACCTTGGTGTCTGTGTAAGCTTGACGTGACAAGGTCTCGTGTACATCAATACACGTTTAGTACCTGGGGTGACTATAATTTCTATTACTTTCTTCTATGATACTAATGTATTTTTTACCTACATACAGCATTCAGTCGTAATCATATAAACACAGGTTGAATTCTGTTGAAACATATACCTTATTTTAAATGCTTTTTTTTTTTAGAAATATTCGAATCCGCTTGTGTTTGTGATTACAATACAATGCTATGTAGGCGAAAAGTCACAAATTAGTATCACGGAAGAAGCTAATGGAGATAGTAGTCACCGCACGTACTGAACGTATATTGATGAACACGAGACCTTGTCACGTCAAGCTTGCATGCTTGAATCAACCTCAACATATCAAGCTTGAATCAAGCTAGAGGTAACGCTTGAATCAAGCAGTAATTAAGCGTGAATCAAGCTTGATTCAAGGTTGAATTCGTGCTTGCATTAAGCTTGAAGTTAAGTTTGAATCATGCTTAATTACTGCTTGATTCAAGCTTGACGTCAAGCTTGATTGAACCTCATATTCAACCTTGAATCAAGCTTGACGTTAAGCCTGAATAGTACTTGATTCAAGCTTAACGCCAAGCTTGAATAAACCTCATTTTCAACCTTGATTCAAGCTTGACGTTAAGCTTGAAACAAGGCTTGATTCAAGCTTGACGTCAAGCTTGAATCAATGCTTGATGTCTGTAAACTAGCGTGCTGGATTCAAGCTTGATTCCACCTTTTCGGCTTGACACATCAAGCTTGATTCCAGCTTGTTGGCTTGACGATTCAAGGCTGATTCAAGCTTGATTCAAGGGTAAAATGCTATGTGGGTAAGAAGGTACGTTATGTAAAAATAGGGTGATTTCTTCTAAAGTATGGAAAGAACGCTCAACCGACCTTCCTCTCTTTTCTACTTACTTTGTTTCCAAACGAAGATTGAAATTTTCTACGATTCTGTACGTTTCAGGCCTTTACTTATTTTAATATGAACAGCATAGACTATAATATGAATCATTCGACTGGAAATTCTAACTATTACGTACGCCATTGTTCGTTCTCTATATCCCAAAATGGATTAAGTACAGTATCTCATTAGTCAAACACCGTGTGTCATCTTTATTGTAATTGTGTCGCGGTTTGATCGTTAGTACAAACTAGCTTTGTAAAACGTTTACTTTCCACTCGGAAGGTTCTGGGATCCACCTCAGTGGCCGGTCACATGACAGGTATTTCAGTTACATCTGCCGAGATGGTACCTTCAAATTAGGCTCTGACAGACTTCCTTCGACCATCCCTTTTCCTTCCACAGATGAGTCTCCTTTTATGTCTCTTGCATTCTATACGTTGACTCAGACCATTAAATCAAATCAAATCAAACGTAACCCAAATTCCAGAGTGTCCAGTTGTTCGTCAAAGTAGAGGAACCAGAAATGGAGGGATATTAATGTACTAGCAAAATTGTAACTTTGAACTTAGACTTTAAACATGTAGATTATCTCAACGTTACTGTTAACCTCTCTTCAATTAGGATTCTTTTATTATGCATGTCACTTAGCACCCCGTAAATCAAATTAGTTGTGAACAAAAGACTATACTCTCAAGGTCTATGTAACCACTTACTTAAATTGTGATTAACTCTTTCCAAATAAATCCGAAACTGTTTACTTAAAAAGAACATTCAACTAATTCCAGCTAATGTAATAAATTGATGAGCCAACAATGATAATAACAGCGACTATTTAAACTTATTTTACGATGTACAGGTTTTATACCCCTTTGTTCTAGTAATTAGAATTGCGGAGTTTGAACGTACTGGGCAGGCACACCGGTTCGAGTCTTGCTGACGGCATCCTGACAGATTTTTCAGAGTTTTCCTCACCTTCACCAGAAAAATACCAGGATGATTATTAACTAATTCTAAGATTCTTACCGTTACCTTCCCCACCCTTACTCCCGAAAGAACGTTTGCCGAGGGACTCGTACATGACAGTCTTCAAGCCACAGCCACCTGTTCAGCTCATATAAAACAAATTAAATAAGTTTGATTCCAAAGTAGCATTTAATTTGTGAAATATCAAGTTAAATCTGTTTTAAGAACAACAGAGTTTTCTCCCCAAGAAAATATCAAATTGAGGCGAGGCATTAGTCTGTTCTTAATCATATTTTTTTGTCTTTCGTTTCTTTCTTGCCTACCTTCTCTTTTATCTCTTTAATCATAAAATAATAATAAAAAATATTATTGAAGGATGCAACCAAGCAGACAAGCGAATAAACACATGTCGTAAACTTTCTTTTCGTTAATAATCATATTCAGCATATTTAATAACCTTGCTAAAGGATTTCCGAAACCATATGCCATTTATCATGTGCATACATCTACGATAACAATTTATTTACTTCATTGGATATTTGACAATAGTGGTTTACCAATTACAATCTTCCATTGTGTGTTAACATTGTAAATCACGAAAATTATGGACCATGAATAACGTTAATAAATGACTGTCCTGGTAATGAAATCAGTAGCAGACAACTGCCCACTCTCAATGTGAGATTCAGCTATACAACACCTGTTGTCTCGTAGATTGAGGTAACACGTCGCTGTGAAACTCTCGCTTGTGATGCCTGCCACTTTTAAACGACGAAACTTTATACCTTCGACAGCTGTTGCTGCAATTTACCACTTTTATTTCATAGTCTGCTTCGGTTTACAAACTGATTACCTACATTTTTATATGTTAGAGCTGTTTATTAGAACAACAAAATAAGCAGTATGTAATTCAATGCTTTAAACACAAGTAAGTGGAATTTTAACAGCTATAACAGCTAACATAAAAGAAAAAAAAACTGTCTACAATGGAAAGATGAATTACGCGCAAAATTTTGCAAAATATTTAACCCTTACAATCATAGTTCATCTTATAATTCCTTAAAATTTCTGTAACACACTTCATGATTCATTACGTAAATTTTAGTGCTCTTCGAAAGTATAAAATTGTTTTTAACTTGTCAGAAATTCTTGCTGTTACCGCCCATAAAATTAATTTTATCTTATCTTTTGTCAGAAATTCAGACTTGCACTTTCACGTACTATGAAAATATTATTTATTCTAAATTACGTCTCCCTAATTGTTCGTTGAGAACGATATCAGAAGGATTGTATTCTAGGATTGACTAAAGTAATCACTGCACAGCGAACTTGGAAATGTTCAAAAACATGTAACACTTTGTTAGGTATTGGTAGGCCTGTACAAAGTGTGGTCAACGGACTACCGTACCTAGCATTCATATTAACCTCCTGAGACCCATGGTGAAACAGGTGTCAATTTTATAATAAACATTGTATTTCGTTTATGTAAATTAGCTGTATAACACAATATTTTTTTTACAACTTTCAGATTCCCCCCCCCCCCCGCTAAATATATTAGGTGTTTCCTTTAGGAAACAGTGATTGGATCATCTACTCATATTTTGTATTTGTTTCTAAACCAGGTTATAACTTCAATTACTTTATTTTTATTCTGATATAACTACCACAAAAGGTTGTTACATGGATGCACTCCATAAAGCAAATAATATAGAATTATATAATTCTTAGTAAAATACAGGGTGATCAAAAATTTCCAGTACAGCCTTGTATTTGACAAGCAAAGAGGGAAATTAAACAGCTTAGTTTACATGTAGGAAATGGATGATGAGGGCTACCTTGTGGGATGTATGACCAACGTGCAGGGCATATTTTGAAATGGCATGTGGATCATGTGATATGTAAAGAAAAACTGGAATGATCCCAAAAAGTAATTCAACTAATCAGATGGGACCTACCTGTCACTGTGTCGGAGTTATTCCAATGAAATTTAGCAGTCCACTGCTACATGATGTGTTCAATGTATTGCCCCCCTTGTTAAATGCAGAACTGTGGGGGCCCAGTCCCGCCTTGAGATACTCTAAGAAGAACATCTGCTGGGATGTTGTTGCAACATCGCTTATCCTGGCTTTCAGATGGTTCACATCATATATTTTGCTTCAAGTATCCGCACAGAAAGAAGTCGGAGAGTTATTCTCCGGTGTTCCACAAAACCACGCCGACCAATCAAGTGACCCAGAAACTGAATATCAAGCCATGGACGTTCCATTGCTCCGTAGTGAGGCGGAGCTGCATCGCAATGGAAAATACACAATGGGGACTGCCATCGTTGGCTAACAGGAAAGGAAAGGCAGTAACCCTCAGCAATTCCAAATACCATTTAGAATTCAGTGTGGTATCAGCGTAAGTAGGTTCAATTAAATGGGTTGATGTATGTGACATGGATTTTTTTTTTTACAGGACATAGGCATAGAAATAAGACATTCCAGGAACCAGACTTCCACACTGCTTCATATGACACATCACATATCGGAAAATATTATACTTATCAGATTGGACCTACCTGTTAAGGTCTTGAAGGTCTCTTCACCAACGATGTCATCTTTTTTTTAACTTATCCAGTGGCGCGCTTTCATAATTCCGAGATCATGACTCAATTTGGCAGCCATGTTGGTCATGTATCCCAAATGTAGTCCGATTCAATTCTCATTTGTGTACTTATGAACAAACAAATGAGAAATGGAATGATCAGATGAATGGATGGATGGATCGTGGTATTGTTCGGCGTGGTTCCGTGAAATGGCCGCCGAGATCACCGGACCTCACACCCGAGAATAAGTTCTCGACTTCTTTCTGTGGGCTTCTGCTTCTATGTCGGTTTGTAAAATACAAAGCTGTACTGGGGTTTTGGCCACCTGTCTGTATAAATAACAAAACCCTGAATATATTTTTTGTAGTCACAATCACTTGCATCACGTTCTAGCTTTGGTTTAGTTATATTAGACTGAGATTAGTTATCACTGAGCATAGAATTTAATGATATGAATATTTTTTTACCGATGCCTGTTAACTCAAAGTGGCCTAAATGTATTCATACTGATATTACAAAGAAATCGGAATTTCAAGGGAGACGTCTGGTGTTTTATATATATTAAGGACGAAAGTGGTTCAAGATAGTTGGGAGACATAAAGAAACCCAATTACTTCTCCTCATAAATAACATGGTGCCCCTCGACTTTTAAATACCTACAAAATTGTCCTGAATATTTCCCATAATGTACACGGCATGTTTGTTTAATAGTGTTTATAATTGGTCAAGGCCGTATGAAATATAGCTAAATCAATTCTAACTTGCTTTCGTAACTAAAGTGGAAGCTGTCAGATAGGGCAAAACTTTCAAGATCACTACTGTTCAGGGCGCGTCCAGGTCCGGATTTAGGGATAAGAAAAATAGGCTATAACTTAGGACGAATTGATTTCCAGAAGAAATCCCGACACACGCCCCTTTTAATTTCAGGGGGAATGTTACATATGGTCAAACATTGCATGTTGTTCCGTTTTATTGTGGTATAGTAGCAAAAAGTGAAATATCCTTAAATGACAACATGGGTCAAGTGACACCTCATGTGAATGGTCTTTAGGTTCTATTTGCAGAAGCATTTGATCATTTACTAGTTTCTTTGACAGCTTTGGAAGAAATTGAGTTTGGAACTCTTAAATATTATAAAGTGAGGTAATATTTTACACTATTTAACGTTATAAGCACTCCAACTGCCATCGTTAGTATAAAAAAACTCCTGGAAACATTATTGTGATAAATTTAAAGTGTTATCTCATGTTTTATGATCCAATAACATCCACCCAACCACTGTGATGAATTAGTCAATGCCGCGTATTTCATACCAACATTGCGCGTTGGGAAGAGAAGCACGTGGGTTCGAACCCTACTGCCAAACATCCTGGCAGAAAATTTCCAGCATTGCTATCAATTTAACAAGACGAATGTTGAGTTGGTTGCATAACTAAAGTCCGCTCGCTAACTTTCCAGTCTTACTGCCGCAAGATATATCGCCAAGAAACGCCACCCCTCAGACAAAAGACATAAAAAATTACCGCTGTAGCCCATAAAAGAGAATTGAATCTAATTCAATTTAATCGTTGAATTAGTTACAACTAATACTACCAACATTATTCGAATAATAATATACGTTTTAAAATAACGAAATTCGAGTAATATACATTGGTTTCTGGTATTACGAAGTACTTGGAGTTCGAATATTCCAAAAGCTGTAGCACTATGCAAGACATTCAGCTTCATTAAATCAAAACCTAGTCAACAAACAAGTCTTTAAAAGTTTCGTTTGGCTCTCTTTGAAAACAAAAAAGATGCTTATCGTAACTTGATTAATTCTCAGCGATACATCACAATTGCTACCCTTCAATACTAGAGAATGTAAGGAAGGACATAATTACACAATATTTGTAAGTAACGCATACAATTTACTAAAGTAAACGTTATAAGTCCCCTGCATGACACAATGGAGAAAACTCCGGGGAGGCATCACTGACTCCCATGGAAAATTCAGAATGACGATCTGTCACTTGATCAATGTTGTCATTTAAGAAAATTTCACTTTTTGCCATTAGACCACAATAAAATGTGACAGTATGCAATGCATGACCACGATGGAACATTCCCACTGAAATTAAAAGGGGTGTGTGTCGCAATTTCTCCTGGAAATCAATTGGTTACGAAATTAGTAGGAAGGGAAGTTTCCTTTGGGTAACCCTGTATTTTCTCATTTTTTAGGAGTCAGAACAATTAATTAATACGTCAACTTAATCAACAACTTTAATCTAACATTTAAATTATCTTCAGCGCAACCTTTTATGTAAAAATGAATGGGATATGCATAACTTCAACACATACGTATGATGTGTTGCCTGCCCTTTAGGCGTTCAGAACAAAATTTCGAAAACTTTTAAGTCCTGTATCTCGTGTTTCACTAAACTCCGAAACGTAGTACATTAGGAGTGTTCATTTGAACACATCATCAATGTACTGTGAAAGCTTGATGCTGATTTTCGTTGCCCACCGGAGGCAGTTTCCTTGTAAGGGTAACACTATGCATCAACAATTTTATTGCTTCCAAGGGTCGCGAGTAAAGCATTGGTGGAATCATTTCGTGATGAATAGAAAAAATCCCTTTCGGTAGGCCTACAGGCTGAGGTAGATTTCGAAGTTTCGCTTGGAGCCAGGGCTCGCCCCACAACTTCAGTGCTTTTGAGAGGATGCGCCTCCTTTATCTTAACCAAAATCTCCCTGCAGCACTACACCACCACGGAGTACATCTTCACCCTCCCACGGTTGGCTGCGCCCCCAAAGGGAAGATTTGCCCCATTTATTGTAACCTACCCTTGGTCATACACCTTCATTGAAAATTTCGTTTCTCTACCTTCAATGATTTGGAAATTGGGTTTTTGGGGCGGCCATTTTGGATCCAAGTTGACGACTTTTTGAAAGTTTTCTTATTTTGTCGTGACCTACTTGTGATAGTACAACTTCAAGTAAAATTTCATTTATCCAGCTCAAACGGTGTGGAAAATGGGATTTTGGGCGGTCATTTTGGATCCAAGATGGCGACTTTTCCCAAATTTTGTGATATTTCCCTAAGCTACTCGTCATAATGCACCTTTATGCCAAATTTCGTATCCCTAGCTCAAACGGTGTGGTAAATGGATTTTTAGGTCCGCCATTTTGGATCCAAGATGGCGTCTTTGAACTCATTAGGTAACATTTTCATAATCAAAATGTGATGATGTACCTTTATGCCAAATTTGATTTCAATAGCCCCAGCGGTTTAGGCTGTGTATTCTATACAACAATGGGTTCGGCGGCCATTTTGGATCCAAGATGGCGACCGATTTTGCTCATTAACGAACTTAACCGAGCTATTAAGCCTAGAAACAACATATAAAAATTTGGTTCAAATATCTTCAAAATTGTGGCCGCTAGCGTGTTAATATATAAATATATATATACATTTACAGATGCTTATCAGAATAATGGAAACACCTGTAGTTGGCAACACGTCAGATGTATGGGTTGGCAGTGGTGTCGTGGCGACCGCAGCGCCGGACTGCTGGTGGTGGTGTGTTAGGTCGGTCTCCATACTACGTCAGGCGTCGTGGAACAGGAGTGTGCAGTGGCTGCAGCAGACGGAGGTAGTGTAAAATGGGAGACCTCGCAGAGTTTCAAAGAGGGCAAATTGTTGGTGCGCGGTTATGTGGAGTGAGTGTGACGGCAGTGGCTAGTGTGTTAGGTGTGTCGCCAGGGACAGTGTCGAAGGTGATGACGGCCTACACAACACACGGAAAAACCACATCGGGGAAGCGGAACAGTGGGCGGAAGAAAAGCATCAGTGACAGGGCACGCCGGGTATTAAAGCGCATTGTCACGCGGAACCGTCATGCCACTGCGGCGCAAGTGACGGAGGAACTCAATCAGCACCTCCCCCAACCTGTTTCGACAATCACAGTCCGCCGCGAATTACATGACATGAACTTACGGGGTCGTGTTGCACGGGCCAAACCTCTCATCAGGGACCAGAACGCTTTAGCACGCCGCGACCATGCAACTTGGACCGTTGACGACTGGAAACGTGTGGTATGGTCGGATGAGTCACCATTCACCCTATTCCAAACCACGGGCCGTGTTTATGTGTGGAGAACGCCCAAAGAAGCGTATGATCTGCAGTGTCTCCGCCCAACTGTGAAACATGGCGGCGGCACGGTGATGCTGTGGGCCGCAATATCATGGTTTTCATTGGGTCCTGTGGTCACACTTCGCGGACGCATCACTGCCAACGATTATGTCGCAATTTTAGGAGACCACTTGCATCCTATGGTCCGGATGTTGTTCCCGGACAATGACGCCATATTCCAGGATGATAATGCACCCATTCACACAGCTGGAGTTGTTGCAGCGTGGTTTGAGGAACATCGGGATGAAGTTCAACACCTCCCCTGGCCCGCCCAATCCCCAGATCTCAACATAATTGAACATCTGTGGTCCATCTTGGAAACACGACTCCGGCGACGATTTCCACCTCCATCCTCTCTCACAGAACTGGCCGATGCCCTGCACGAGGAATGGTGTAATATTCCACTTGCTACCATTCACGACCTCTATGCCTCCATCCCACGTCGCATCAAGGCTGTTCTGAAGGTGAAAGGTGGCCCGATACCCTATTTACCTGGTAAGTTGCACTTTCGTTCAGGTGTTTCCATTATTCTGATAAGCATCTGTATATATAAATATACACTTTCATATCGTACCGATCTCAATAGGTATATTTTCTTCGAAATCTACCTAAAATAGTTACGTTGAAGGAACACTTGAGTCAACCCTTTAACAACTGCAATGTAGAAACAGTAAGCGAATTTAACTTATTCTTGTCAGCAAATGAAAACAGACTAACCAAGAATAGAGTACTGAGAAGCCTTAAGCATTACTGCCATTTTTTTTATCCTGTCAACAAATTTATTTTTGATATGGGTCAATTTGACCCGTGTGTTACAATTAGGGATTAACCAATTTCAACATGTGTCCAACGAATAATATGAATTGATTAATGTTCAAAGATACTAAATTTTCTTCCAGTTTAGTTGCTCGTGAAAAGTAATAATGAAGGAAGAAGCCGTATTTTTTACATCAAAGCCAAAAGTACTTATATTTCATTCGTTTTGAAATAATGGATGCTAATGTAACAGTTTTATCTCCCTTGCCAATCAAAGAACAACAAAATAATAACCTTATTAATTTATCGTCTAATTTAAACATCATGGAAGCATATTTCTCTTACAAAATTGTGAGAAATACATACAATAATTTAAATAAACCACACAATGTAAATGTCAACCCAACAATTTGAAACATTTTCACGTATCTTGTTATGCGCTTTAAATTCATATGGTCACTCAATGCACTAAAGTGACTTGCATTCCCTCATGACGTTAGAGAATATAAAGTTTAGACATTTCACTCTATCAATTAAATGCACTTGCTCACTCTACATAATTCATTTTGATGCATTTAATTATTTGTGGTAACCAGCCGTGATCATTGACCTCGGATAATCACTGGAGAGATGGCAAAGATTCAAGTCTTGCACAAGCCGGCAATCCTGACTGTGGTTTCTCGAGCTTCACCGTAGTCCTACCAGGCAAATGTCGGGGTGGTACAATACCCAGACGTTAGCACTTCAATTTCTTCTCCGCAGTTAAAAACACGTATATATGTTTCGATTGCCCTATTTCTTTCATATTGTTTCTATATTTGTTTCTTTAAAAACATATGTATATTTCTTCATTCTATATTTGAGGAGGTAATAAGCAAAACCTCACATGTCCATTTTTTGATTAAAGAAAGTTTTTTTAAAAACCTTAATGAAGAGCTGTAGTGCATCATGTAAAGTAATTTTATCAAGAAAGTACATATTACGATGGGATTTTTAAAAAATAACTTGGTATTATTCGATCCAACTCTTTATTCAGGTCTTAAAACGAACAAAACTTATTTACAAAACGAAACAAAAATGGACATGTGAGCTTTTGCTTGTTTTCTCCTCATTTGTTTCTTTTGATCACTATCAAAATTTAATTGTCCTGTTGTATTTTTGGGATGCCAATATCAGTTTCTGCTGTTCCTTGCGTACATAAATATTTGCATATGCTACAGGCACGGCGGTCCTGTCGACGTGCCTATCCCTTACAAGTAGTAGGTCTCCCATATGACAAATTAAAGGTGCGAGTTGAGTGACTGACTATGTTGGATCTCCATTAAGAAGGTGGGATTAAAATTAAACTTTTCTGGGGATGTCATCCGGGGGTAGGGATAAGGACAGTAGTGTCTAGAGCCTTATTTCATATACTATATTGGTATTAGCCTCGTGAAACAGAAAAATGCTAGAGGTCTGTCATTACATTCCACAGCAGGACTTGAACTCGCGTGTCTCCTCAACACTAATACACGTCCGTAACTGTAACAACTAGATCACGGAAATATGTTAGAGTGTAGCATTGTTTAGAAATAAACTCAAATATGAATATAACTTTCTTGTTTGAATTAAGTATTTTTTTTCTGCAGTATAAATTTGAAAAGAGTCAGAAACACATAGGAAGTTGAATATTGTGGACCAGGATTTGGATTTGAAACAAATGATTTCAGTATCCTTCATCCTATGATTTTAGAATCGTAGATAACTTATGAGTTATAAATGATACTGCATTTCGTTGGGCGCACTGAAAGTGTTACTATTTTGTCTCTGAAGCAACGAATAGTCAGTGCCAGAATGTAATCTATTAACGATATTCAGATTCACATACGTTCTTTCATGTTCGACAGGCAGTTTTCACAGGAAAGAGATAATTAGGATCCTGTCAGAGCCTCTTAGAAATACGAATCAAATTATATGTGATGTCATAGTCATTTCTTATGAGCCACAAATTCCTCCATTTTATATGTTATGTCTTGAGACAGGCTGCAGACGAAACATGAGACAATCACCTTTGCCACTATGTACAGATATTCTAGTTTTGAAAAAACTAAATTTGAACATAATAGAATTAGCAATGTATCCTGTCAGATTTGGTATTTTTGGGCTTTGTGAAACTAGCATGTCATTCTTCTCTCTTTCTAAATTCTAAATTTAATTGAAATTGTGTGACTTATTATTAGCAAGGATATACTGTATTTAAAAAGCGGTCATTAGGTCTAGGAACGTGCTACGTGCTAGCCTGTTGATGAAAAGCATGTGGCAATCAGCATACTGAAACGTAAGATAAATCCGCGATAAAAAAAAATACAGTTTCAATCAGCACGTAATCAAGACACAGATCACTTTCTTGTAGAAGTGATAATTTATTATGTTGATGGTACAGGTTTTGTTGTGCATCCAAGAGAGCAACGTGTGGAAAACTATAACTTCTAGTGAAACTGACTGTCTTAACAAAACTCTCAATAATCACTCAGATAAGTTTTTTCTGTTAATTTCATTTTAGTGTAAACAATGACAACTATTTTGTTATATGCCGACTGCCTTTTGCCATTTCGCTTTGTCTTTGATATGCAACTATAATTATCATACACTTGTCATCACAAGCCACAATGTTGTGCACAAATTCTTCCTATTTATTTCCATTAGGGATAGAAAAGTGTACATCGAGAGAGCGTCTCATCCTTCGTTGCCAAATATGCCATGCAAAGATCTTTTTGATTTTACTTATGAATCCTCTGTGCTTACTATCCTGTTTGCTATATATAACGAACACAGAGATTCAGAAGGTTTAGTCAATAAAAGACTTAGGAGTCGTCTTTGATAACAAACTAACATTTAACGAATACATTTCAATAATAACTAAGGAACTCATAAAACTAATTAGCTATATTTTTAGTGAATGGAATGAATTAACTAGAGTGAAGACGCTTATTATTTTATATAAAATGTTGATCAGGCCCATGATCGAATATGCAATGAGTATATGGGACAGACACAAAAACCGCAAACGAGCGTTTAGAATCCGTTGACAAATATTTTATAACACCCTTGTGTAATAAATTTAGATTAAGATATTACTATTTATGAGACCAGTTATAACCAACAAATTTATTGAAGTTATTGTATATAGTAAAATCAAGTGTAAATACTTGCTGGAAAATTTAAGTTATCAAAATATATTCTTAAACGTTAAATCACACAATCTCCTTGGCACCAGGGATAGACTTACAGAATTTTCAACTACTTGATCAAGAATTATAATCTGCTTTTGCATACGAAAAAAATATACCTCAATTGAATTGTTATCACCTACTGCTCTTTTAATAAGTTTCTTTAGTCACACCAGGCAAATACTGGAATGATGCCTTCAATTTAGATACTGGTCGACTCTTTTCCCCTAGCGTATCGCGGCCTAAACCATAGATGACTAATGGCCATGATAAATTCAAATAGGATTTTGAATTAATTTATTGCCTTGAGACATCTAAGCCGGCCGGGTGGTCGAGCGGTCTGCGGCGGTAGGCCATCGGCTCGAAGGTCCCGGGTTCGAGTCCCGGCAGGGGCATGCGTGTGGATTTTAACTGGCTGTAAATGGGCGAATTGTGACGGGTCGAAGTCCAAAGTTACTAGACTGGCCCATATAAAAATAAAGTTTACTAAAGTTTTGAGACATCTAAAGCTCAGGCCGGGTTAGAGTGGAGGAGAGAATGTTGGAAGGTAGTTGACTAGGGACTAGTTTGTAGGTACCATCCCGGCATTTGCCTGGTGTGACAGAGAAAAAAAACGGAAAAATCTTCAGGTCAGGATGGGTGGCCGCTGGGATTGTTTCCAGGACCTTCCGACTGCTAAGCCAACGTTTAACTCACTGAGCTAAGGCTGCTCGGTAAATTCAAATATCACGGTAAGACTGTATACGGTTATTATCTGCCTCGTATAGGTTAATTGTACGGAATAATTAAAAATAACACGGCCTACATTAGCATGAATTAAAATGACTTTATTGGCATTTCAATAGTGAAGTGTGTACAATGTGCACTGTACATGTAACGTATTCACACATTACTCTTGATATCGTATCAAACCCAGCGTGGAACAAAGTTGTCAAAAGGCTATAAGTAAATTAAAATTAAAATTCGTGGGTCCGAAAAAAGGCTTCGAGGTCCGAATCCGGACCGGGGTCCGGCATTTGAAGATCCCTGGAATAGTTGATCGGCTCGGTTTGAAACCCCTATTTTATTTATTCCTGTGTTCTTTTACACAATTAATTGAAATTCGTATGTTGTGATTTCAAAATGGGCAATAAAATTGCCCTGTAACTACATTGATATTCACGTAGTCTGAAAGGAAATGAAAAACAAAATACGTAGCGGCTGTAAGATTTCAAGTTTGTGAAAGCCGAATGAATCCTACTCTATACAAGTAATATTTTTGGTAGGGGTACCACCAATTTTAATCTCAGATCTCCCGATTACGAGATAGCCATGGGAAAATGCGTTATTCAGTACTCACTTAGCATAAGTCAAGCCTTCAACTTACTGACCTACAAAAATGAATGATGATTTCTTTATGGTACGAATTCTTCCGTTTCACCTTATCTGATTCTTTCGTTTACTGTTTAGAATGAGATTTCCAAGAAGTGTTTAGTCACTTTCAAATTAGATGACGAATCACTTTGCAGCTTCTTACGCATATAGGTTCCATAGATCCAATAATTTGCTTTCGTATTGCGATCAATAGAAATCCGACTATTGTTGAAATTATACAGCGTAAATGTACAAAGAATTCAAAATACATTGAATAGAAAACACTTTTTTTTTTAATTTTACTGAAGTATTCCTCAACGTTGGTCTTTGTAAGGTGCCAAGTAAAAAATAATACGAACAAATTTACGTCATTGTCAACAAACCCATCATAAACAAGTTTAAGAAAAATCTTCCCTATTCACCAATGAGGAAAAATTGAGTATGAAGCACGTGTATCCTACGAGGCAAAAAAAGTAGCAAAGAAACTATGATGTCTTTGAAATGAATACCCAGGGGAAGGGGGGTGGGAGGCAGCATACATAAACAACAGATGCGCTGTAAACAAGTACACTGAAAGGAAATGTTTACACAGGATTAAGGAAATAATTTCAAAATTGCTATTTGCGCTTCTCAGCAGTGCACAATTCATAATTTTGGTTATTTAAGGCCTTTAGGAATCTATAACTTACTTAGACCGGCATAGGATAACGAAAAGGATGCGGGAAGAAGTTGGCTAGCGCCTAAATTGAAGGTACTAATCCGATATTTACCTGGTCTGACTGAGAGGAAACCCTAGAAAGATTTCAGTTGGTTGGCCACTGGTTGCCATTGGTTGGCCACATGGTTGGCCACTGGTGCAGAATCCATGAGATGAGATAGTAATAGCAGTCGTCGGTGGAAGCCTAACTTTAAGTGCCAACCCGTTATTCGATTAGTGAAACTAAGGGAAATTCGATTATGATGGCCGTCACTCAACAGAATTCAAACCTGCTTGCCTCTCAGTGCCTTTCGAAATGCGTGGCCGTAGCTATGTTGAAACGCAGGGGATGGTTAGTGACCTGCAATGCGTAAAATTTAGCCGAAGTGGAAAGTATAGCTTAATCAGAATATAAACAAATCTAATCACCATCAAAGCACAGGTATCTTGTTGAGGGGGTATATATAAATTCCATTCATTTATTCGCGTTACATACACAGAGGTATTGGTTGCTACAATATCAGGAGCACAGCTTGAACACAGAGCAAAACACAACTATATAATCACTTACGGAATATTAACTTAATGTTCAATCTTCTAAATTCATCACCTCAATTATACAACGTTACCCCACTATTGTTTTACAGCTTTTACGAAAACTAAACACAGAATATACAAGATCAACATACTCTTCTGGGCATATTCCACGTGTTAAATACTTTCTGCCCACAGCATGAGTAACATTAAGTGAATTTACAACAAATAATTTATTAATACGAAACAAGTTAAAATATTGTTGAAAAATCCAATTTGGTGACTCTTAGTTCTTTAAAGAATCTTTATAATGTAGAAAACTATGGCATAGTCACGCACTGCTATAATAAACAATATTCTATTACAGCACGGTCCTATACGTCCAGTGGGGTTTATCTTACTATTGTGGAGTAACTACGATGATGATAATTGCAAGTTTCATCGTAGTACCCCATACACCCACACCTTGTCAGATGTTCCTATAACGATGTTATATTGTGGCGAGATGAGAAAATCTTTCATATTTGAATTTTGGATTTGTTTATTTTCATGTTTACTGTACTTTCATTTTGCATCCCTAGGAAACATGCATACTTAAACAGGTATTTGTTTAGAGAAAACAGCATAGTTTAGTTTGTTTATTTTTTATTCTTAAGTATGGAGATATCAAGACAAAATGACATTTATATTGCCTTAAGGCTACAGTCCGTCACGTCAGTGTGGTCAGTGTGGTCGACGTGAGCAGTACTCGAACTCGCGCCTCCTCTTTAGCACTTATTAAAAGTCAGCAACCGTAACCACTGAACCACGGGAGCTGAGCAAAAAAAAAATACGTAAGACAGTGTTTACGCAAAAACTGTGTGTTCACGTTCAAGGCAAGAATGAAGAAGATTGGAAAGATAGTGAAAAGAAATAAAAATCAGCTTTCAGAAACCTGCTGTATCGCCACCGAAACGCAATATGGTCATTTGGGGAATTCCCGAAAATGAAATAATTTTTAAAGAGAATAAAATGTAAAAGGAATTTTATCGCATCCCTAGCTATCCTCATCACCTGTAAGAACAAATGTCAAACGATGGGTAGAAGAGCTTGATCAGAATCCATTCGAATTACGCTGTGATGTTGATAGTCTATGCAGAGTTTCATAATGAACACCTGAAGAAACATATGTTCTCTCACGGATTTTATTACTGGGTTAATTCCAGAAGTTCCAAATCTATTTGTAAGTCCAAACTTCAAAGAATCTCTGCTCAGCGCAATTCCTCTTTGATGGGAACCCAAGTTTGACTTCCCTAAAAATTCTTTTCTCTCTCTCTCTCTCTCTCTTCTTTTTATACATAATTTTATTTAAGGCCTTTAGGCAACTTTGGTATGGGCCTATGGATGATGGATGATTTTGGTGGAATGAAGAAAGTGGGAAGAAAAGGGAAAACCCCGAGAAAAGCCACGCACATGGTGTTTGTTCACCATTCTTCTTCTTTTGTCCCGCAACATGTATCGGGAAACGTGAAACTCTTTTGCAGCTGCAGCAAGACTCATCCTATTTCTTACCGCATCAAAAGTTTCTTTGTTTCTACAGTCTTTCGAAGTCTTTCAGGAGTAGTTACGAAATACGAACAATGTTTGTTTTGGCATGGAAAATAGAGAGATACATCTTTGTAATTTGCATGAATAGTGTCACATAGGTTTTTGTAAAGAAAGTATAGAAATATGCCATTAGTGAAAGTGTCGGAAGTACCCCACAGCGTTATGTCGGGATTGTCCCAAGACGCCTAATATTAGAAACATATTAATTCTTGGAGCCTGTACTATTGACTAAAGTAAATTAAACTACCTGTGCATACACTAGCCCTTTGATAGTGTGCAATGACTTCGAACTCCATGATAAACACTTGTTCATAAGAACTTAAGCAAAGAATCTTCTATTTTAGAACAGGGCCATTTTAGTCACGTTTCCTGGACTACTTACCTTACAAATATGATTCTGGTCCTTCACAAATACAACACACAAACTCATATATCAGTGCAGAGATTCAGTACACTACGGAGTCTTTTCCCCGACTATTGTTTATATCACGAGCTGACTATTGTGCATTATACGCTGTTGCAAGCTTAGATTTGTCGAAATTCCCCAACTGTCGGGAATACCCAAAATGACTATCCTTGATTTTATGGTGCAAATGGTATTATTGTTTTGGGTACATCCTGCCGGATTAAATATGTATTTATTTCTCTGGGAACACGCTTTAATACGTTGGAGTGAATACACGCTATACTCACCGTATACTCGCGTATACCTTCCGGGTCACCACTGATTATATGACTGTTTACTAATTTTAATTCAGAAGTCATATAGGCATCTGTGAATTAAGTTTGTTAAAAAATTTGACGATAATGTGCACTCGACTAGGAGATTTTCTGAAGAAAGAAATGGTGAAAGTATAGTGGCCATGACCTCTATTCGAGGTACCATACCGTCATTCACGAGGTAGGATTTCGCAACTAAATCACGAATTCTTTGCATCTGGCCTTACATAAATCGACAGAGAGAGAGAGAGAGGGAGATGGTGTGAAGAGGGCTAGAGACATTCAGCTTTGTCATTCAACCTGGAGAGATTTGAGAAGCTTTGGGGATAGATGCAACATTTAAAAGGAAAATATACTGTCAGATCGACTATAAGAAAGTTATACTGTACAATATACACTGCAAAAAATAGCTGTGTTAATTCAACACAATGCGGTGTCCCAACGTGACTACCACTTTTCTGTGTTAAATCAACACAACACACAGTGTTGATTTCGCTACTGGAAGAAAAAAAGACATGGCTGCAGTGAGCTTTGAATATGGGTTGCTCAAGTAGAAGTCGAGCGTCTAACCAACTTGGCTAAATCGCCAGACAGAAAATAAACTAGATGCAAACGATATTTATTGAACAACATTTGAATTAAACGACTACACTATAGGTTTAAACAGTGTATGGGATCAAATATATGTTGCTGAACCCCCAAATCAAACTAAGTTACTTGCATGACTTATTCCATGGTTTAATCATTTCCTATTTGTCAATTAGGAACCAGAATTCCCATTCATTAAGAATATTCTATTTCTATGAAAGCAAGCAAGATGGCGACAGCCAAACACTTGAGCAGCATTACTGCTTTCTTATCGTAACAACATGTCAAATGCTGCGCTTGCTTTCATAGAAATGGGACATATTCTCAATAAATGGGGTTTATGATCCCTAATTGACCAATGGAAACGTGATTAAATCATGGAATAAGTCGTGAGAGTAACTTTGTTTATGTTTGGTGTTCAGCAACATTTTTAAAAATCTCTAGTGCTCTTTCCGTCTTATGATGTAGCGAAGTCGGTAAGACGCTCGACTTCCAACTGCACAATCCATGTTCAAATCTAGCTACAGCCGTAAATTTCTTTTTCTCCCAGTATCGAAATCAACACTGTATGTTGTGTTGATTTAACACACAAAAGTGGTAGTCACGCTGGGGCACCGCATTGTGTTGAATTAACACGGCTATTTTTTTTTACTGTGTACAATGAATACCTTCGTATATAATATCATAAGGACCTGTAAGTTGCAGGAAGAAAATGAAACAATGTAATTATACATTTATTAAAGAAACACAACTGTTTGCTCATTGCATTTAAGGCTGGTATCGTAATTAAAACATTTGGTGAAATTAAATAATTTTAGAAGTCATTCTCTTCTTCTAACTCAAAGGAAATATTCGTCTCCTGTGAAAATGGTGTAACTTGTATAGTACGTGACAGAGCAGAGACCAAACGAATATTTACGTTCACTAACCATTTCCTAAGATTTTGTTTTCTCGAAGAATTGTGCCTGGCATATGTGAATACTCATAGAATGTGTCAAAGAAAGTATGCAGATGACGAAGAATTATTTCAGGCATTTCTGAATATGGTCAATTCAGTTATAATTTGTTTCCCTTCTGTTGTCTGCTATAGGATAGAATGTACAATGTATCTAGAACATCAGTGAGCACTCAGTGGATATAAATGGTTAAGCTATTGCCAATAACACTAGTAATAAAACAAAACAGCTGGGCATTAATTTCGCTGGAACTGGGGAATAAATCCTATAACTGGAACATAAACAAATATTGTCAAAGCAAATGGAGCTACATGAATGCTTATTTTCTATGTGGACTTTCAGCAGTTCAAAACGTTTAGCTTTTCACTTGCTAGCTGCCATCATCTATCCATTTAAAATATTTACTGTCACAAGAATAGAAACTGACATTTAGGAATTAGATAATTAGATGAAATAACTACTTAAACACATTTAATGTTAACGCTTAAATCCAGATAAGCAAATACATGGATTATCTGGTTTGTATAGACTGAGAAAAACTAGTAAAGACGGATAGAAGGTAACTACATGCTCTGTAATATATTGCAAACCTATGAACGTAATAGTATTCCAGACTCACTGCTAATATCATACGTAGGGCGACGAGATAAACGACTGCTTAAATTGTAACTTATATTTCATGGTGGAATCATAAAAACTTAAATGTTATTTAATTAATAACATTTTTGCCCTTAAGGTTGAAAGTCGCTTGTGATATTGTGGGCTGAAGCGTTGTGATGTTCCGTGCGTAGAGATCTCTGGGCGGGAAGGTCAGAACTCTAATTTCTTCGTCAAAATTTCAGTGATTCAGCAGTGAGAACCATGTACGTACGTAGATGAATATTGCTATAAGTCAATATTAAAGTATGATTTATCATATCCTCAGTTTTGTAATACGCAAATTAGCATTAAGGCCTTCATGAATGTCTACAGTTTCGTCATGTTCCCTTTGTGCATATGTTGTTGTTTACGAAAGCGTATCATTCGTAAACTATAACGTCACAAAAATGTATTTGTTTACGTAGTAGAGTAGAATGCAAAATGTAATAAAAATAAATTGAAATAAAAATCAGTATAGAAAACGAACAAGCACATTGGCAATAGTTATATTAAGTCGTTTAATTTCTTATACATCAAGTAAGGCATGCATGCAAGTAAAACCATTGAAAAAAGAAAAGAATCATAGAATATAAACATTTACTATTACTGATTGTGATTTTTCCGTGGTTTCCCTCAGTCATACCAGGTGAAAGATACCTTTGAAATAAAGTTATGCTTCTTATTTCTTCATTCTCAAACGAAACATATTTGACGAATGAAGCCTTACAATGTTGTACAAGGTATAATTAAAATGTTACAAAGCTTTCTTAAATGAGAGAATGCTGTGCTGTATTGGTATTCGATACGTGACACTTATCGATTGATGTCGAATATTCCGAAGTAATTTTACTTATATGAGGTGTGCGAAAGATGATATTTAAATGTACAAGAAGTGTTTTTTACAGTGTGTGTAGATATACTGCAAAAACTAAACTTAATGTACACTTTAAATTTGTCACCTTATTATCACCTCTTTACTTTTTCACCCTCGATCACTCACATTTTGTACAGATTTTGATATAAGCTAGAATATTTCAACAAGCATTTTTGATATCTAATGAAACAAGAAAAATTGGTGGGAACTGGTATAAAACCCGACCACCCTTAATGTTAGCCTTTTGCTTTAACCAACCGAGTTAGGAAAATCACTTTAAATCTATAACATTTCTCGTTTCTGTAAGCTATATTGAAGAAATGTCATGCATCGGAGCTTATCACGTGCATAAAATATACAAGTATACAGAAGAGGTCAGAGGTAGACTCATTTAAAGTGTACAAGAAGTACATTTAGTTTTCAATGTCAGTTAACGTACGGTTTCTCTTACAATGTTTTAGAATTCTGAAACATAGGCTCTTGCTTAAGCGAATGCTTAATGTCGTATCCACTTCCTTAAGCAATTATATGTGCAAATAATGAATTTAATTCTCATACTGTGCAAGGATACATAACTCGTCCCCTGAGATAATTAACTCCAAATCACAGTACAATTTAGATGTATCTTAAGTCTTGAGGCTAGTCCACTCTATCAAGAAAAATTTGATCATATTCGCTCTAACATTTCTCAAGTGATGCACTAACATGGAATGACTTCCATGTGTATATTTTATCACGTTTGTTTTTGTGCTTAATTTATAAAGCGAATATTTAAACACTTTATTAGAGTTTTGCATATTTCAGTTTTATAGCGTAATAGGTCGTCTTCAACCTTAACTTCGTTACTGTACTTTGTTCATAGAAGAAGAAAGGAGAAACGAAAGTGATCTGATATTTACTGTAAATGTCATACGGCATTCGCTTTTAGTGACCGACGAGGCAATATCATTGATTAACATGAGTAAAGAACGTCTTTTCTCCTCAGAATAAAAAACGAAATTATTTGAAAGGGCGGTAACAGCACTATCGCATACGTTCGTCCCGAATCTTCCTTGTCTTCGAACCTAAAACCTTCCGATTATACTGCCCCTATGGTAATCAAAGTTAAATCAATATCTGGTTTTAGAAGAAGTAATACTATAACAAAAATGAGAACATCTACTCTGTTATGACAAATACTACAGAACGTATTTCTCGCTTACTTTTATTTTAAATTTACTCTACGTTTGATCTTAGTAACATGATCGTTACTTAGGGTCCGTTTATTCAAAGATGTTCTCATAGCACTTCAGTAACAATAACTCTGCTTATATTGGTGCACTTTTTCATAAATTATACATGACGCTTCCTTACGTCTTAAGTGATCAATAAGTCATTAATAGAAAGAGGAAAAATGCTTCTTGCTGAAGAAATTCAAAATTTAGCAATAGGTAGGTAGACTCTATAATCGAACTATAGTTATGCGAAGTAAAAATATACCCAGTAACTTCAAAAAGTGAAAATGTCTCAGATGTTTTCATTAGGTACAAGGCTATGTGAAATATGTATCCTGTAGAAAGTTGGTGCAGATTGAACACTATGAATCAACAATTAAGTTCATCAGTTAGAGCAATGGTTTCCAACCTTTTTCAACTCCTAATTGCCCATGGAAATGCATCTCCCCCACCACTGATTCACTTGGTAACGGAGCGGCAATATGGAGAAGGTTCCAACGCCGATACCGGCCATCCTGACTTATGTTTTCCCGGATTTTCCTCAGTTTCACCAAGTGAATGCCGGAAAGGTACCTTAACGTAGGGACCGCTATCTTCCCCATAGCTACCCCCAAAAGAGTAATGAGTTAATTTATCATGCTAACAGAAGAAGTAATTAGATATTGTTAATTGAGTCTTGGCAATAAAGTATATTAAAAAGTAGAACATTTTAAAATATATTGTGTAATTTGCGGGCCTCATCTTGAAAACCACTAACGTAGGATATACATTAGAAAAAGTAATATCTTAAAATAAACATGAAGAAGGTATGAAGAATAGTAGCCAGAAATATGAGAAAGATTATTCAAAGTCTGCTTTTTCATAAATTGATAAATAAATAAATTGTCATTGATATAGAGGTAGGGTATATATGAATACTTACGTTCTAATATTTCGCCGTCTCCTGCTACATCCTCATCGATTATTCTCGGAGCAATGGCTCTGTCTTCGGGAAGAGGAATCGTAATTGCATGTGACTTTGCGAAGCGTTCCATTTCTCTTAACACAAATTTGAAAAAATGGTCAATCTCAGAGTCACTGCTGCGGGGGGCAGCTGACAAGTCATATTTGCCAGTATCCGTGTAAGGAAGCGACACTAGTTTCAACGAATCAGTCAATTGAATATTCTTCTGCATCACCAGCGTGTGTAGGTGATACAGAGCGCGATATTTGGCGCAAGCTAAAGGATCTTTTTGCCTGCATTCCTCATAGGAACGGTCTAAATATTCATCACCAGAATATGTCCTTTCTTTTAGGCTTCCGTTAATGTTGATTTCGTTAAGAATAGGCGATGATTCTTGTGGAAAATATGGTTTAATATATTCATAAGCCCTCGCAACTATGTCTTCTGGAAGTCCGTTAACATTTCCTTGGAAGATGAGGAGGAGAACGACAAGAAGCGGATACTGGCCCATGACTGAGGGAATCACTACTTGGAAACGCTAGAGACGCAAGAATTGCTTCAGATACGGAACCAAACGAATGCTCACTGAACCAACCAATCTCACAGACAAGCTTTACAATGAATGACTGGCGAACCAAGAATTGCGCATCTTTTATGGTTTATGGTGTATAAAGGGGTCAAATAATAGGGTCACACCAACTGTCCCTGAATGTTGGTGAAAAATCTGGGACTGATCTCACTCTCCATATCTACGTTTGTATGTTTGTGCATGGATGTGTGTAAAGGGAGCGGGGATGGAGCGGAAGTGTTATTGACAGACATCATATACTTCTGCCGGTATGTCTCTAAAGTCTAATCGTCTCTCGCTTGGGATCCACCTATCCGGGTGTAACGAAAGCGTCTATAGGCAGGTGAGAAAAGGGAAGATCAGGGTCAATGCCAGTGTTGCAAACCAGTCAAGATTGTGCATCACTTTAGTTATCTTCCTCTCTGTGTATGTGTTATGTATAGCAAAAAAAAAAAAAAAAAGTAACGAAAATAGGTAGGGTGATTCGAGTCTCTTAGCTGACTAATATGTACAGCTGTTCTCTTTAATCATTGTAAGTAAGAAAGCATCTCCAATTAACATGCTCACATTAATAATGCCTTTTTATATGCCCGCAAGACACTAAGGGGCAGTTCAATTCGAGACAAGGGACAAGCTTCAGGTTTTGCTTATTTTATCTGACAATAGAGGAGAGGGTATCAGAGCAGTGCTTACGTAAGACCTGCTAAAAACATATTAGTGTAGGACCTACTTTTAAAGATTTAAACTTTATTTTGGACTAGGGAATAACGATAGGAAATTTGACAAAGTCTTACGAAAACACAAGGGTTGAGTGTCTGCTTCATTTTGCTTACAAGAGGAAAGGGGTTGAAAATTACTAAAATTTGCTTACGTAATACTAGAACGGTCCCTGATGATGGGGAAGGGGAAGTGACTGATCCCAAACGAAATGCTAAAAATATGCAAAATAATGTAGGTGTTTATCGTTCATTTTAAAACAAGTGAGGCGGAACCCAGTCGGAGGACCGCCAGGCTTCAGCATCGAGTATCCTATTTGGATGATCAATATTCCGTTGGAAAAAGGACCTTTCTAACGACACCTCAACCACCTTTCTAGCTCTAGTAGTTCCTGAGTTAAATGCTGTCGACAGCTGAACAGAGTGGTTCTTTAAAGCTTCACCGCACTTGGTGCTGAAGCCTAAAATGATATATTAATTGCATGCAGATTTTAAATGAATGAATATGGTATAGGCCATGAATACTTTACGTAAGAAACATGAATTAATTTGGGAAGTTTACATATAGCATGTTATATTCGAATAAACTCGATTAGATGGACGAATGAAAGAGTTAATAAATTAATTCACCATCATCGTAATCAGTAATGTCCTGTTGAAAGTGCTAGGTCTTTCAAAATACGTTAATGCGTGTCTGTTAATCCAGGATATAATTTATCTTTCTTAATATTATAAAGAAGTTACATCTTACTCTTCCTCCTGTTGCCTTATCCATGCCTCAGTACGGAATCCCTCCGTAATAAGTATCATAACCAGTTTCTTTTATTGTCTTCTTTATTTTTCGTGTCACATACTTTCTTCGATTCTTCTCATTACGTGTCTTCTGTGTTCAGCTAATATATAAATTCATCTCCCTGTTCAGACTTCGATTGCTTCCAGTGTTTCGGCTCCATAAACACAAAGGGTTTCATCAACATATTCGTCAAATCCTTTTTCATTGGTCCACGGAAGAGATTTTTCCTCCCTAGTGAATGGCTCTTTCGAACTTGCTGTTCCCGACTTTATTTCTTTTTCACTTCTTCAGTAATTAATACTTGGAGCTAAATATCTTATGTTGGCTGCAGAGTTGAAACGGGTCACTTGGCCAACCGAGTCATTCGGGCGGGTCACCTATGTTCGGGTCAGGCTGGGTCACCAGGTGATCAAAAGTAACCCTGTTTCAGCTCTGGTTATCTGTGATTCAATATTGAAATTAATGGATTATGTCAGCCCATACAAGCAATTTTGACCTGACTAGTGAATCAATCTACTTTGGCAAGTAGGAAAACTTAATGCAAGCTTAGTAAATCAAACCAAAAATATTTAAACAAGATTGAATCAAACAGTCTGATTTACAAAAATCAAGATTGAGATAGTAATGACAGAACAAGAAAGAAAAACATAATGTACTTTAAGAAAAAATAATAAAACGTTGTCGTCTAATCCGTCTAAAACATTGTCGTCTAAAACTCCGTCTAACCCCCTCCTTATGTTTTGTTGCACTGGAGACGAAATTTGGAGACTATAGTATTAACAGTACGAGCTAGGGTAGCAGACGTAAGATGATCCAAAACTGCAAAAATGACTTCTTCATCATGTGTGGCTTTTTCACACACAGATCCGTCTTAAACTTTGAAAAGAAAAGATATTTGCTAGGGACTAGGCCAGGACTGTACGATGTGTGATTTAATTCCTGGAAACCACATTTCTAAAGCCTTCGGAGCGACGGAAGTGTGCACTGGCGATTTACAATACTGAATAGTTCTGGTATCCATATTGCACACGTTTTGTGTATACCAAGATGGTCGTATAAAATTCCAAGCGTCGTGGTGTTTGGATGTTCACACCATTCAAACAATTGCTTACTTTGCAGTCACTTATCCTTTAGCACATGTTCTTGTAGCATTACAATTGTTTGCGGAGTGAGAATTTCTGCAGCTGTTCCCTGACAATAATCGTTTTCAGTAGAAACTCTCCCTTTGCGAAACTCTACTTAGCCCATTATTTAGCCGTCTAACAACGTTTAATTTCTGCAGGGCTTAAGCCCTCTATCGATGAATTTCATAGATATCTTTAACAGTTTGCCTTGTGTCCTCCAAGGCCAAATCCTTAACACGAGCCATGTTTTCTGAAGTAGTGGCAACAATGGGACATCCTGACTTATGCGAATCTTCAGTTAATTGCCGTCCGCTAAATCCAATAACCCACTTCCGAATAGTACCATCAGCAAAGACACTGTCCCCAACTGGACACTAAATTTGGCAGAGCTGAATATTTCATCTTATAGAGCGGAAAGAGGGACCACTCTTTTGGAACGGATTATTCAGTCGAAGAAAATGGTTTCTAATGAAACGCTCTCGCTTTGGATACAAAATGTGATCTTTCCAGATGAGATTCTGATGCTTCATGGATGTAATTTATTCTTCAAACTTGAAAGACCGATTTTTCATCTTTTTAGAGTGATTCACAATGTATCATGGTTACTAGTTAAGTTTGTTCTCTGCAATTTGTTACCATAAAGTTTATCGGAAGACAAGTTCTTTTGTGAAGTTAATCGCGTTTAGTTAAAAATGTCAAAAGAAGACCTGATAACTTTACTCGATGACAAAAACATACTGGAAGATATCAGAAATAAGATATATACAAGAAATATTTAAACATTGTTCTCAAGTACCTGATGAGACTAAGGGCAAACTTCCGAGGGCGTTCTATCTCAGTTAACCGCCTAGCCTAGGAAATAAGGCGTTGGTTCGCTGGCAGGAAGGTAGCAGGATCAAATCCCATTGAAGACAAGTTGTTTTTTCAAGCTCTTTCATTCACAAGAAAATTACTTTTCTTTGTTACCACTTATAAATAAATGCTTCCTTTTGCATAAATTTACATTTTATTGCGTCGTTTTCAAGATATGAAAATTTTAACTGAATAGATGGAAATTTATCTAAAAAAGATTACGTTCCATCGAAAAGAATTACCATATATCCAATCTTTTTTCGAGAGGAAATTTTTCATCTTTTCTCCGATGAAAATCCGCTCTAAGAGAGCGGCCCTTCTTTGTATTTTCACGAAATGAATTATTTCGCTCTTTGAATTTAATGTGTGATGATGAATATCGACGGTCTTTCCCCAAGTGCATCTAAAAAACCGTATCACTGCGCGTTGCTCCTCTACAGTGAAATCTGGCCAGAGTTTAAGAAACAGATTTCCTCCACAAACAAACCTATAGAAACCACGGTTAAGGCTACAAGATTGACATTTAGCACAATTCTAACTTAAAGTCTAACGTTAATTCACACTTAAGGATATTTTTCTACTCATTTTTTATAACAGCAAAACCGGCTTCTGCTATTTACCTCGTGTACATTATTTTTATATCCTTGATGCCGTGGCGTGTTTCTGCTAGATGTTTCGTCAAACTTGATGTTGACGTTTGTAAAACGTGATGTCAAACGTGTTGTATTTCTTACGTATACCTTCTATTAATGTTTAGTTCGCTTTCCGTCTTTCTGATATAAGATTTATCACAATGGCAAACAATTTAATATATATATCTCGTTCTTTCTTGATTGAAAATATCTTTCTTATATTCGCAAGTGAGCAGGTATGTATACTGAACTTTGTCCGAGATTCTTTGAGTCTTGCCTAATCTACTTTTTGGGGAATTATAATAAGTAGGAATCCATGTTGAGTAATTCATATCAAATTGTCTTCTTTTCGTCTGTTATTTCGTTCTGAAGACTACTCAATGTTTTCATAGCTCTATGTCGGCCTGAGTCAAAGTTACCGGAGGCCTTAAATAAAAAATATATAAAAATTTATAGCTCTATGTAACACAAACGAATAAGATGAAGATGAAGTTTTAAAGAGTAGCCACAATCTCGAGAAGATTGAATAAAGATAAAACATAAAATGGAAACTTAGAAATTGAACTAAAACTATGTAAATTTAACTATTTTAGTGGATGAAAATTATATCAAATGTAAAACGAAACGTTCCACATTGTTAAGTAAAAGTAAATAAATAATGGAATTATAATATAATACACAACTATTATTGTGTATTACAAAACTATTTTGTTTTTCTAGACAAAAGTAAAGTATTTCTTTATTATTTTCTTAATGACCTGTATATAAAATCAAGTAAATGACTTGCAGCAAATTTGATTATTTTAAATTTAAATCTTCTCATATAATCGGATCAAATTTCACGAATCTTTCTACATCTTCGTGAAGATCTCATATTGTCTTATTTCTACATAGTTCACACAATAGTTTAATGTTGAATCATTCTTTCAATAATTGACTACCATGGGAATTTCTCGGCTTCAAAATATTTTTTTTGTTCTCTGTCAACTGTACAACTTTTAATTATGCGTGTTTCTAGTTCAAATAACTTTTTACAGTTTTCCAGATGCTGTCATATCGAGATAAATTAGCTGATAATTGTTGCCAATCGGAAAACTATGTGTTAGCTTCTTTGCATTGTTCTGTAAATTTAGTACTATTTGCCTTCTTGTTTAGTGAACTGCTTGTACTAATAGATTAAAATTTCTCTTTACTAATCGAAAGAAAGGACCTAACTTTTGAACGATTCTCTCGTTAGTTGAATTAGGTCGCTCTTGCAAACGGATCTCAAACAGAACTTTGGGCAAACTGAAGCGAGTGACATATAGTAGCACGTGGATTCAATATCACAAATCACCTTATAACATCCGATAGCTTTGAAATTGAGAGACCAGCAGATAGAAAAATAAGAATATTTTAATTATGTAAAATCACATATTTCATTACTGGCGCTGCAGCCCTAAGGATATGATCGACCTGCATGCGCTCACTGAATGCATGTCAGGACCGGCTCTGATACAAACAGATTGCTGAAAGTTGAAAATTGGATGTGGCCTGTGTATAATATAATAATTTACTAGTAATTAGCGCATCTCACCCCCTACTCGAACACATATTATGTAGCAGAAAATATGAAGGTGCGCAAATTTTAAACTCAATAGAAGGGGGTTTGTTCACAATGTATGTTTTAAGAGGTTGCACACATCATTAGCACTCCACAGCTGAGTACGTATCTTCTACCGACATGTCTTACTGTTAATAACCTGGGATGAAATGGAGGGTATATGCGGGTATTTTAAGCAATATCGTGTACTTAACTCAGAGTAAAAGTATAGTGGAGCTTGTAACTAACTAACTCTATGGTTTATGGAACTCGCAAGTTCATCGCCGCAGTAGCAAACGCTCTCCATTGGATTCTATCCTGGGCAACATTAAGCCAGTTTTCATCACGAACACCTACTTCTCGATCTCTTCTAATATTGTCCTCCTAACGACGTCTCGGTCTTGTGGTGTGCACCTGTCAATTTTGAGTTTTTCTTGTTAATTTTTTAAAATAAAACTTAGTTTTCTATATGGCAAAATTTGTTCTAGAATGATCCATAATTTAAACTCCTTGTGAAGGATGACTGTTTATGATTGGCTAGAAAAAGTGGGAAGAATGGTTCATGGCGCCAACTGCCGGCTTTATCCGACAGTTGGTTTGGCAATGCCGTTTGGTGAGGGGGCTGTGTTTTGAAGCTCCATTTTGATATGATTGAAATCGTATGGTTTAAAATGAAAATTAATTCGATACCTAAGAGCTCCGTTCATATCTTGTGATACGAATAGGGTTATGTGAGATTATATACTGTATATGTTTGTGTTCGGTAAAATCCGATACGTCATATTTATGAAAGTGAACTAATTACTTCCGGAAGTGTGTCGTAATTCTTTCATTTGACTTTTACATTTAAGTCCTTCAGGCAACGATGGCTCAGGCCGATAATTCCTTCATAATGTGGTTTCTTGCATTTTCAATTTTACAATGACAGGAATTCGTTATGATAAAGAAGCGATTTAGCAATGATATTGAGTGTTACTATATATTTATATATTGTAAGTGCAAGCAAAGAAAGAAATCCGAAAAGTAAAAGGAAATTATTTTCTTTAAGAATAGTGTAATCCTGGAAGCAAAAAGTAATATAGTGTGTGTGTTTGCTCTATAGAAGTTGCTTAAAGTTAAATGAGGATGAAAAGTGAAACAGGGAATCTTCAGCCTCGGGGTGGTAATGGTGAAGCTGCTTCCCTTCACCGTGATATTTTTGTTTGGCAGTTGTCTTCCCCTTGCCTTTGTAGATCCCTCTACTAACTGCAAGGCACCAGTACTGATTTTGGTCCGCCCCTGAATATTTCCGGTATCCACCACATATGGTCGGCATTCCCCTATCCGCCACCTGGGGAGGCTCCTGGTGGGGGACCAGTAACTCCAACCCGGATAGTGGAGCTTGTACCGAGAAAAAAATGTACGACTTCTTACAGGACAGCGTGACAGTTACGGAAAAATGTATTCCGGGAGAACAGCATTTAGTTTTAATCTTACCTTGATTTATGGAGTAGACAGGCACCTGTGGCCTGAGTGTTTCACTTGATGCCCTTCAGACATGTTACGGCTTAATCATAGCTGAGTGTCTGGCCTATAAATATAGGTTAAATATAAGTACTAAATGTTATGTTCCCGCACTATCTTTTACCGTGACTGTACCCTAGACTAATTTTATCATTGCACTCTTGTTAATACTGTATTTTTATGTCTCTTTTAATAAAATATTGGTGTTGAGGAGTAACGATGGTCGCTTCATTCGAATTACAATGTTTCTGCTAATTCTTAGGTATTTACAGCAGGTAGGGATTGTAAGTTGAAGGGACATTAGATAAAAAGCTGTTGATCTACTGTTAGCTTCAGTGATATGAAACTAACAGATTAAACATATCGATAAGAGAAAACACACCAAATGAGAAAATAAAAGATGTGATATTGATGAACTGATAGTGAATGAGCACCATGGTCGATAATATTTGCACAATACTTGTATCTTTTGCACAGTACCTTTTTATCTGTAAACTGGTTCATAATGATGAAACTGAAATATGTACTCATGTATTTATCGATACTTTTGTTCAATGTCACTCGTGTTACTTGTTAGAAATTCAAATGTCAATTTGAAACTTGATACTATTGCTTCAATATTATAACAATAAGGTTTTCTGGTTGACAGATTGTCCAGAACAATAGAGAATAAGTGTGCAAGTACTTGTATAATTATAAACCTTGGTTTTTGAGAATAGTGTTTCGAAAATTATAAATATAATGTGTAGTCAAGAGATTGCAGGAATTATTGCCGTAGTTGGAAAATAGATATGTATACTATCAGATCACGGAACCGACAATGTCGACTGTAATACAAGAATGGAGTCAATTCGATTTATGATAGAAATGAATTATAGTTGGATATGTGTAGTACAACATCTATGCCGAGATAAAGTCTAATCTCATAGGTATATTCATCAGATTCGATTACATTTTAAATTGAGATTGTTTAAGATTCGTTGCCATAAAATGGCTATTTTTCTGATTTTTTTAAAGCTCTATTCATTTCCGCTTCTTCACTAATGAAACCGTGTGCTCTTCTGGGTAAAATGTTTACCGATCAAAAACACCAGAGGTGCAAAAAGTGGAGCCAAGTTCTTTAGCCCTGAAAAGGTGTGAAATGGGAGACGGATGAGCCAAGTTCCTTGGTGACAGCATGTAACAGGAACAAAGGAACTTGGCGCGAGGTGGCAAGGTTCGTGATCCTCAAGCTATAAGGGTGGTGGGGATCCTAAAGCCCACTACGTCCACCGCCACCTAAGGCTGTTGCCAGCTCGCGCCAAGTTCCTTTGTTCCTGTTACATGCTGTCACCAAGGAACTTGGCTCATCCGTCTCCCATTTCACACCTTTTCAGGGCTAAAGAACTTGGCTCCACTTTTTGCACCTCTGGTGTTTTTGATCGGATTTCACAGCTTTTTGTACATGTATACTCGCTCGCTCGGCCTCGTTTAGGTCCTCGCCCCCCGTAGCTGGCTGCGCCCCCAACTTCGAGTTTTTGGACACTTACGCCCCTTTATCGTAACCACTCTCCAGGACACTGTGCTTCCATGTTGCAGATTTTTCCCATACCCACCACCCGTGGGAATGAGATATTTATTGAAACATAGGGAATCTTTGCCATATTTTTTGTAACCTACTTGTGATGATACAGCAAATTTGCTTCCTGCTGGCGGCCCTAAAATCCACCACGACCAGCCCTAAGGCTCGAACATCATCTGGTGTTTTGCTCGGATTTCACAGCTTTTTATACGTGTATATATATACTGGGTTCGCCTCGCTGGGTGTGCTGGCCCAGAATTCTGTGTGCACCCCAACTTCAAATTTTTAGGGCTACGCCCCCTTTATTGTGATCAGACTTTCTGGGGACAGCGCCCCATGCTGTGCAGACCATTTCCCATATCGCCTCGGGGGCTGCACGCTCATAGCGGTGGTTTGATCCATTTATTGAAACATTTTCGTGATGGTACACCTTCATACCAAATTTCGTTTCTCTAGCTTCAGTGGTTTGGAAAATGGTATTTGGGCGGCTATGTTGAATTAAAGAAAGCGATTTTTAAAAAGTTTTCTTACATTGCCGTTACCTACTTGTGATGGTACACCTTCATACCAAATTTCCTTTCTATAGCTCAAATGGTGTGGAAAAAGTTCTTGTGCGGCCATTTTGATCCAAGTTAAAAACTTTTTCAAAAATGTAAATTATTCCTAAACTACTCTTGTTAATACACCTTTATGCGAAATTTCGTATCCCTAGTTCAAACGTTCTGGAAAATGGATTATGAAGTCAGCCATTTTGGATTCTAAATGATGTCTTTGCAGATATTTTGTAATCTACTAGTAATGATATACCGTCATACTTCGAAATTTCATATTTCAATTCTTTACATCTTTTTTCTTACAGAAGCTCAAAATCGCTGATTTCTCAATAAACTCTTGTTCCTGTATAGCATGCTGACGTTTTGTGACACGCGGAACTCGGCTGCATGCACTGCCGTACGTGTTGATACTCCCCTCGATTCGCTCGCGTCGCTGCTCCAAGAATCCCACGGCAAGCCGCGCATCGAACTTGAGGAGTTTGGAGGAACTGCGTCTTTTTATCACAACTAGAATCTGCAGTGCACTGCGCCACATGATCCAGATATTCCCTCATACTCCAGGGCGCTGCGTCCGAATGGGGAAACTTCCACATTCTTCCTGTATAACATGCTCCTGGCAGTGCTAACGTTTGTGACGAGTAAAGCTTGGTGGGACACGCAGGAGTATTGGAAGTTGGCGCGAGGAACTAGGCTCATCCATATTCCATTTCACCACTATTTAAGGTTGAAGGAGTTGACTGGACAGTTTGCACCCCTGGTGCTTTTGCTCGTATTTCGCAGCTTTTTACACTTGTGTAATGTATTTACTCGCTTCGCCTCATTGGGGCGCTGCCCCCAGAATTCCAAGATGGCCTCGCTGGGGCGCACCCCTTTATCGCAAATCAGGCTCCAGCTGGGAACTGTACCCTAGTAGGGGAGACGAGCCGAATTTATTCTAACCTACTCGTAATGGTACACCTTCATACCAAATTTCGTTTCTCTAGCTTCAGTCGTTATAAAGTGGGGCTTAGGCGGGCATTTTGGATAAAAGATGGACACATTTTTAACGTTTTCTTATATTTTCGTGACATACTCGTGATGATACACTCTCATACCAAATTTCATTTCTCTATCTCGAACGATGTGAAAAATGGTATTTCAGCTGCCATTTTGAATCAAAGATGGTGACTTTTTTAAAACGTTGTTATGTTTTCCTAAATTACTCTTGATAATACATCATTATGCCAAATTTCGTATCTCTGGCTCAAGCAGTTGGAAAATGGATTTATGACGCCCGCCATTTTGGATCCAAGATGGCGTCTTTAGAGATATTTTGTAATATTTTCATAATCTACTAATAATGTTGTACAGTCAAACTAAATTTCATTATTCTAGCGGCAGCCGTTTAGGCTGTGTATTCTTTAAAATTTTAGGGTTGGCGGCCATTTTGAATCCAAAATGGTGACTTTTTCAAATTTTTAAGAAGTTTTCTTAATTTGCTATCAATGATGTAGTTTCATACCAAATTTCACTGTTCTATCTTTAGTCGTTTAGGCTGTGTATTCTTTGAAATTTTAGGTTTGGCGGCCATTTTGAATCCAAGATGGCGACCTTTTCAAAATGTCGGAATTTTTCCTTTATCTACTTATCATCCTCTACCTTCAAACCAAATTTCATGTTTCTAGCTTACTCCAAACACCCTAAACAATATGATGAGTGAGTGAGTCAGTCAGTCAGTCAGTGAGTGAGTGAGTGAATGAGTGAGTCAGTTAGCCTAAAATGTGCAATTTCAGGGGTCCACAACTAGAACATAGTCTGAGATACGAATATGAAATTTTGTACATCTGCACATATTTACCATATCTCCTTATCGCCAAAAGCTCATATTCCTATCTTTAACATCTTGTTTTTTACGGGGCCCCCAAATCGTCGATTTTGCCATAAACTCTTGTTCCTGTATAACATGCTTCTGGCAGTGCTGACGTTTTCTGACGTGAAGAACTTGGCTCATGCACTGCCGTGCATGTTGATCAGAAAATTAAGGAAATTCAATTATCTAACTATAAGAACTTCGCTAGATCTTTGCTCCTGTTTATTTTATGTTTACTTCCTTTTTGGTTGTTTACTGAACAAGCAGTGTAGCTAGAACCATTCTTTCGAGTCAAATTTGGTAGAGTGAAACCAAACATTTGGTAAGGTCAAACGTTTTATTAGTAATGTGAACCATGTGGTCGAGGAGAGATAGGGAAAAAATGGCCATTTGCTGGAATTAATTCAAACAAAAATAATTCTTGGTTCCTGTTCATGTTTGCACCTCTTAGTTTAACATACGTAAAACCTACATTCTGGATCTTCTTATATGACGACCCCTTTTGCAGTTCGCTTCCAGTCAGGGTTATGAGAAGTTTGCTTGTTCTCATTTCCCAGAAATATTTCTTTCCTTGTAACTAGAGGTGAGCTTCTTCCGAAAGATACAGTAACTGAAGAATTCTTTGTCGATACCATTCCACGTCTTCCACACTAAAAATTTGTAACCATCAAATACGATTGTAACATTCCCATAATGTTTCTCTATTTGCATTTTGTATAGGTGAATAATGTCTGAAAATGTTCCTGAAGGCCAACTTAACATTTGAAGTAGTATCGTGTTAAGGTTAGCTATCTAATATTTAATTTCTGCTTCTCGATGAATAATAATATCACTGGTGAAAATCTCTCAGCTTCAAATCTCGGATCTGTGTGTACAGCCTTGCACGCAAGATGATGCGCATTTATCTTACCACGTCTACACCGGCAGGTAAACCTAACTGCTCCAACTCTAAGTCCAAACGCACTCACCCAGTGGAGGCTACAAAGTGAAAGTGTTCTGTACAAACCTGATCAGGAGTTTGTTATAAGCTTGCTATGTAGAACTTGGTCAGCATCAATAGCGAGTTTATAACTTCATTTCTAGAGCAGATCACTGCGGGGAAGTCCCATTAATAAACAAGGTAAATGCAATGATGCATTTATTCACAAAATAATATTTTTCTGTGATATTACGTTTTTTTTCTGCTAGCTGCAGCTAGCACCTCCAGAGAGCTACACCATCTATTTGGGATGGGAAATTGGGTGAAAAGGATTTTGATTGGAGAAAATTGATGAGCTAAATGTTTTTACTTCATTTTATTAATTCTTTATTATAACATATCTTCTAAATGTTTTGGACTTTATGAGTTTTGCTCATAAACGTATTTTAGGTGGGGAATAATCTTAATAATGTTATGGATGATGGAGGTGAGGTGCTATTTCACGTCACAACACTTTGGCAACAATTAAGACGAATGTGTGAATGACTCTTCTGCGGCAGGGGCGACTCTGGGCTTAATGTAGACGGATGAAGCCGTGTTACGAGGAATACACTAATGGTTACATTACAATTAATCAGGGTGCGATATAGTGAGGGGTGTCATCAGAACGATATGCTGTGATGATGTCAGAGTCTGGATGGTTAGGTGTTAATGTGTAGTGATATAAAGTGAATAGTAATGATAGTTGTGAATGTTTATGTTTGGCATTTGTGTTATTGTGATCATGTGATTCAAGTATATCTTGGAATAATGTGTGCTGTGTTTCCATTCTCTTTGTAATGTGCTTGGTTAGGAGTGTTTCGAGGTGTATTAATCAATGAGGAAATGTAATTCGTTCGAACAACTCTCGTGTCGGACTTGGCAGTTTTATGCGGAAAGCGGTTCTCAGGGCATGGCGTTCTAGGATTTGTAGTTTGTTATATATCGGGTCGTCGGCTGCGATCCAGGCTGTAAATCCGTATCTTAACACTGGTCTCAGGAAAACTTTATAAGTATTAATTATTGTGGTTGGTTTCAGTCCCCAGCTAGTTCCTGTCAGTCTTGTAAGACGGTTTATTCTGTTTTAGCTTTTGTAATGATCTTCTGAAGATGGGGGCGCCAGCTGGGATGATGATCAAATATTAGTCCAAGATAGGTAACTTGTTTGGAAGGTCTGATTGGTTCATGTAGGACTTTGAGTTCGAGGGGAGATGGATTTCGTTGTATGCGGGATCGACATTTTGAGGGTAGAAATATGATGGTTTGAGACTTGTTAGAATTTATAGTCCCCATTGACAGCACCATGATGTGAAGATGTTAATGGCGTCATTCATTGTGCGATTGATATGTTGAATGGTCTTACTTATGGCTAAGAAGGCGGTGTCATCAGCATATTGAAAGATGTGTATGTTTTCTGGTAAGGGGGTACGTTTACAACGAAAAGTAGGTACAGAAGAGAAGTAGTGGGCTGAACCTTGTGGTACTCCGCAGTGTAGGAAGATAGGATGGGAGAATTCGGGATTTATTGATACATATGCTATGCGGTTAGTGAGGAAGTTCAAAATGAATCGTAGATAGGTAATAGGAAGTTGGAATGAGCGAAGTTTATGAATGAGTGCCTTATGCTAGACTTTGTCGAATGCTTTCTCTAAATCGAACAGAACCAGACATGATGGATATGAAGTGTTGAATGATTAGTTATCATGTTAGTGAGGCGAAGGAGTTGCTCGTTAATACTGAAGGAAGGACGGAAACCGGTTTGGTGTAGTGAAAGGAGGTTGTGTTGATCTAGGTGTGTGTGCAGGCGTTTGACAAGAAGTTTTTCAAGGATTTTGCTGAAGATAGAGGTAAGTTGTATGGGTCTGTAGGAAGATACGGCTTGAGGGGTTTTGTTCGGTTTAAGGAACATGAGGATTTTGGATGTTTTCCAGTGGAGTGGTATGTACCCGGCTCTAAGAATGAATGTATAGATAGAGGCTATTAGCTGAAGAAGAGTGAGCGATGATTCCTTGAGGTGCCTGTATGAAATGGTGTCCATGCCGGGAGCTGATTATCGTTTATGTGCAAGGATGTCTGTGATTTGGTCTGATGTGAATGCTGCTGTAAGGGGGTGATCTGGTAGGGGATGGTCGGGGTTTGGTTGTAGGTGCGGTGATTGTAGATTTAGTCGTTCTGCAGGACGATTTCTCAATGGATTAATGGGGAGTGTCGGAGTATAATTGGTTTGTAAATAATCAGCGAATGTATCTGTTTTCTCTTTATCTATGTGTAATGCTTGGTCTTGGTGAAGAAGAGGGTAGGTCGTTTTGCTGTATTTGCCCGTGAGATTATTGAACCGCTTCCAGTATTTTATAGGATGCGAAGTGTTTGCTAAGATAAATGTGTGTGTTACAGGTTTTTGTCCATTGTCTTAGTTTATATGCTTTAATATAGTTGCGAACTGTTCATTGAAGTTGGCGGTGGGGTCGGAGTGATTCAGGGTTTCTTGTTCTTTGATATTCACGGTAAAATTGTCTGGATCGTTGGATTATGGGGAGGTATTGAGGGGATAATTTGGGACGGTAAGGGTTTACGGTGCTGGTAGGTATGTAATGATTTGATGCTTCTTTTATGGCGTTGGAGATATGTTCTGTTGTTGTATACAGTTCGTTTTCATTTGTCGGTGGTGTCAGATGCTGAACGTTACGTTGAATATATTCTCGATACCCGTTCCAATTAGCCTGGTCGAATCTAAGAACTTCTCGACGTTTCAAGTTCGTTTGTGGTATTGGCTGTTGGCGTTGTTGTAATGTGAGTTTAATAGGAGTATGGTCACTTCCTAGAAGATCTAGGGCTTCGACGGTGCAACGGTTTAAAAGATTGGTAGAGGTAATTACTATATCTGGTATCTGGTGTTGTGTTTGAAATGGGTTGAGTAGGTTTAGGGAGTTGATGGGAGTTAGGGAGGAACTATTCCCTTTGTTCGACATTCTATAAAGTTATGAAAGTCAGTTTTTTCTCTGTCCGAACGGCTGTGAATGTTTGTATCGGCCATTGTAATGTAGTTCCTGAAGTTGTTAGAAATGTAGGCGAAGAAACTGTTTGGTATAGGGTGACCTGGGCGAACATAGATGGTGTCCAAAGTTTTGTAGTTGTGCTGGTAGTAGAGAGTAGCGATAATATATTCAGGTAGGTTTTGAAGTTGTGGCTTGTATTGTCTGTAAGGTATTGTAGGTGAAAATCTTGTCTTGCCAGAGTAATGTATAGCGTGGAATTTTACATGACATTGATGATTTAGATGTGTTTCTTTCAGTAGAAACGCGTGACATTTTCTTCTAATACAAGTTGTTCAAATAGAGGTTTATGGGCTTGAAGTGAGCGTATATTCATGAAGATAAACGTAAGAGCCATAAGAAATACTGTAAATGAAATTGCAGGTGGTGTAGTTTTAGACTTCTGTCTCAAGTGCATAGGCATGAAAGTGTGCATAAGGTTCTGAATACGTGACATTGAAGTTAATGCGGAGTGTTGTTTTGGCTGCGTATTGTATCTGTTGTAGGACGTTTCATCGCTGAAAAGGACGTAGGTTCTGTAGTCACTGTTATGAATGAGAGCAGTTGATCTATTGTTATGGGTTAAAATACTGAAGTAATGGTTGTTTCCTGGTGCTGTTTAGTTTCTGGTGTTCGGATTGGGACGATGAACTCAGGTTTACTTGATTCCGCTGCAGGTCTGTCTTTACATTTATAGCTGAAAGTTGGATGTGTTTGACTGCAAGTGTTACATTTCGGTGGTTGTTGTAAATTCGGACAGATTTTTGTGTTATGAGAACCAGTGCAGAATCCATATTTAATATCATTCGGACATTTAGCAGTAGGATGTGCATCGTATAACTGACATTTTTCGCATCATATGGGCATCGGAGGAGGTGAGTGAGAGGGTTCTACCCTGTATCGTCTCTTGTAGATGTAAGCACCTATTGTTTCCTGTTTGTTTGTTAGGGTTTGTTTCATGTAAGTTGATTATCCCTATCTGGTTTTAATTCTAATACATTTTACGATGAAGTGTCCCTCTTGTTTTAATTCTAATTCTGCCTCATCGTCTGTAACATCTAGAGCCACGCCACGGATAACAACAGATAGTGTCTGTGGTTTTCCAGGTGGTTGTGTTTGACGGATCTGTTTGTTCTCAATGCAAGTGATATTTGCTCACTTTCCGAATATCTCGAAGCTAGAACGGTTTCTAATTTTACTTGCTAGGTCCTTATCTGTACTGTGAATAACAATGCTATTTCTTGTAGGTATGAGTCTAGTTATGTCCCGTGAGATGTACTTCATGAACTGTTGCAGAAGTTGTTTCGGATTTTGAAATTTTGGATCGAATTTTATTAGCAAATACGAGTGCGTTCTATTGGCGGATGTTAGATCCGGAAATTGTTCTCTATCGTTAGTATCCATTTGCTGTTCATGTTATGAGACCGAGTCGCTAATTGTATGAGTCTTTTTGAGAGGTGGAGAAGTTGGTCGTGATCAGTTTTACATCGGTGCACGTGAGCGAGATCGAGAAGCTGAAGATGTATCTTGTTTTTTCTTGTTGGTGACTTTACCGATGCTCGTGTATTGCTGAGGTCCTAGCAATGTCTGAGGTAGTCCTGAGTGATATCCAAGATGGTCTGTCATGATTAAGAGTACGGCCAAAGCCCCAAGAAGTATTAGGATGACGGACAAGTTGATGATGATAAAATGATCAGTCTCTGTGCAGTGACTGCCGTCTCAAAGCTAACCCTACCATCCGACAATGAAAGTTGTCATCAATCTTAATTTGCAGGTATGCGTACTTTTCTCGCTTGTGCATATTCAACACAAGATCCTCGTGAGCACACTAACGATACAAAGTTAGGCTAGGTAGGAGTTATCTCGTTCTCAATAACGAAAGCTCTATAATTACAAAGCTTGAAACTACAATTACTTACAGCAAATTAATTCGTAGATTTGTTCAACTGATAAATAGTATACAAAATCATCTGCGTTAAGTAGTTGAGTCTCAAAATTCATCTTTTTATTCATTAAACGTTGTTTCTCATCTTTGAACTGACAAACTAACAATGCTGAATCTATTGTTTACAATCCAAACTACTTAAACTACACCGTAAACAGAAAAGGACGAAAACATTTATTTAAACCTTTGTTTTCCCCTTTTAAACGCTTTTTAACCTTTAATCATGAAGAATGGCAGTTCTTCGAGTGACGCTCACAAAAGAGTCTGGTAGCGGCACTCAAATATTCAGATAGTTTCGGATACTCAAAGCAGCTAGTTTCGGATCTAGAGAACTATAAGGCCCGATTTTGATGTTTGAACTTGAAACCTCTTTGCCGTACTAAGACACAGAAAAAACATGGGTCGGTAGAACCTCTCTGGGACCCCCTAGGGTGGTGCGAAAAGAAATTTAAAATTTCACATTTCTGATTATAGCTCTGCCAAAACTTGCGGAATCTTAATCTACAATTCAATACTATTCAAACGGTGTATCACACCTCAAAATCAGTGAAGCAGTTCAAAAGTTATGACATTTTAGCCGAATCGCAAAATGTTTACAAATGATCGACAAGTTTGTCTGCCATTCTGTCTGTCTTTTTGTTTTAGCCCCACGTGGTTTGTACCAGAAGGTTTTGGGGGTCAATTGCGGTCTTCAACAAGTTGGGGTAAAAAAATGCTTACATTTAGATAGGAGTTACCGTTTTCGAGATACGGAGCCTACCATGGTCAAAATCGACCTTTTGTATGAAGACTATGCACTTTTTTTTTAAATAGACACCCTTACAAAATAATTGATATCAGCATGAAAACCCTCTGGGGTAAAAAGAAGAGTGACGCAGAAACTCTACTCAAAAGAAATTATATCTATTTTGTGAGTGATTTTCTTTGTATCACTATGGTGGAAGGGAGAATACTAAATCTCTTAATTTTATTAAAAATGAAATATTTTCGCCATAGTGACAGAAAGAAAATCACTCGCAAAATGGATATCACTTCTTTCCTGAGTAATATTTTTGCGTCACTCTTCCGTTTACCCCGAACGGGTTTTTATACTGATAATCAAATAAACAAAACTAATAAAAAATGTATATAAATAATAGAAAGATCTATAATATGGGAAATACAATATTCACGGCATTTCACCAACAATTGGCCAATAACAGCCGCTCTAGATTCCTTGAGATATAGTTCATATTTTAAGAAAATCTGCATAGCAAAGAATTGATGTTGCTTGTTTACCGCAATGAAATTGCTGCAAATATTTATGTGCTTCGAGCTCACGATCGGTGTATTGTTTGTAAAACACTAGTAGGTACCCTAGCAATACAGAATATCGGGCCATTGTAGCACAAGATTGATCAAGGTTATCCAGTATTGGCCCGATGTTGGCCCGATATTCTGTGCTGCTAGGGTAATTTCCAAAATCATTGCATTTTTGGATAGAAGAATATGGTGGAACTCCATCCTGTGACTATCGACTTACCAACAACACCAGAAACTAAACTTAAAATGATCACGTGTGCCTGCAAAATTTCCCGAGAGGACCCATGCTCAAGAATTTTCATGTACAAAGATATAGTGACAGCTATACAAACTGCAATGGAAAAAAATGTACCAATACATCACGTGATGAAATAGACTGCGTAAGGGATGATGAAGATGACATCTGAAATACATGAACTCTTCATGAAGATCAGAAAAAGTATAGAATTACAATATTTTCTATACTAAATACGTACTTAGGACATAAAGCAGGTATTTTTTTATTTCCTTTGTTCTTTCAAGATTCTTTCTTCCTCTCTATCTTTATTCCACCATCTATTACTTCCCCTGTCCCAACTTTTCCCTTAATATACAAGGAACAGTTTTTATTATAATGTTTATTCGGAGCACTCAATCCAGAAGAGACTGTCTACTATAAAAAAGCATTGCAAATTATTATCCCATTTCTAAATTATTATTCGAAAATAATTTGAATTATTTTCAACAACGGCCGAGAGCGATAAAAACAACGCAAATTGTTACTCCTCTCCCCTTAAGCATTTAACCCCTTCTATCTTCCCCCACATATGCTTTCGAGGTTAGTTTTCGGTGAAAAAGTAGTAGTACAAAAAAAGTCCACATAAAAATCATTCACAGATGGATTTATTTCCCCAATAATTAATTATTCTTGAAAAAATAAAACGCAAACTTAAAATAACGATCATTGGAGAAACATTCGATTGAATTAAAATGATGGGTGGTATAAAAAAATAAAGAGGACTAAAATTGTGTAGGCTTTTGTGTTCTTTAATTTCTATCCTATGCATTCTTTGTATCTTATACCATTCTCGCGTGAATATCGAAAAACTGTCTTCAGGACGTCGGATGGACGCCATTTTCCAATATATATGTTAAACAAGTTGCGTACATAAACAGGAACCAAGAATTATTTTTGTCTGAATTAATGCCATCAAAAACCCTATCAACTCGACCCTTTTCAAACAAATCATTTGGACACTGTTACCTCTACTGCTTTTGTTCCAGGAACCTAAACCAGGGTAGTGGATAACAAAAATATCTACCATATTCAATAACCCATTTCATTTGGTTAAAATTACTCGGTCCATTTTTTCTTTGTACTACTACCACCACAATTTATATGACTAGTACTTCTACTTTCACTGTACCGCTACTATTGTAACAACAACAACTATACTACTACTGCTATTATTGCTTTTACTACCACAACTATTAATAACACTGCTACTATAATTACATCCATCACTACTACCATCCATGACCTCTACTACTACTTATACTGGTAATACTATAAATATATTATTACAACAACAACAACTACTACTACTGTCCCTAATATTGTAATTTCTCCTTTTTCAACTGCTACCCCTACTATACATCAACAACTGCTATTAAATACTAGGCGACTACAATTTCGAATACCCATTATATTTCTGTAACTATTTATTTCGTGTCTTCAATTACACTAGCGGGGCTTTACTCCTAATGTGGTTTTAGAGTGGTTTATACTGTATTATGGATATTAGTCAGGTTTGTAGGACTGTCTTCGTTATTCACGGAACTGACGTCATGTTACTGCACTGCCATCATCTTCATTGATGGCTAGTAGTTGGGTGTTGTTGGAAAAGTTATGTGGCTGAAGTACCTCTTAAATATAACACTGAGATATATTGCCAAGTATCTGATGGGGTGATAAAGGTCTTTCGAGTATGTTTCTGGCATATGCACTAGAGTGTTGGATCGCTTGCCAGCAGACTGGGGTTCGATTACCGCCAGAGTAAACTTTATTCGCCTTTCTCACATTATTTTACCACCTATCAATACATGCGCCATTTTGCTCCTTTTTGCATTTTTTACGGAGATTCATTGCGAAGCGAACGTTAGTGAGGTCATCGAACTTATACTACCAAAACTGAGTTCATCTGAAAAAATATTTCATTCATTAAAAAGAGCTATCATAGATCACATCGAGCGGAAATTTCTATTTTCTCCGATAAAAATCCACTCTGAAAGAGTGGTCCCTTTTTCCACTGTCCTGAGATGAAACTTTCTGCTTAGTTTAAGCGATATTCCGTTCATCCTAATTTAGAGCGTGGAAACAATCCCAGTATTCTAGCCATGAGTGCTGTAGTCTCAAAATTTTCACAGGATATACGCTACGTTTCCTAAAATTTCAAGTAGCGATCATATTTGCATTAACTTTTTGGTCCATATTTACATTGAATGTATGGATCAAATAATTTAACTTCTAACTAACTAACTCTATGGCTTATGGAACTCGCAAGTTCATCGCCGCAGTAACAAACGTTCGCCATTGGATTCTATCTTCTACAAATAATTTAACTTATACAAAAATAAATAAATAAAATTAAAAATAAAAAATCATTTGAAAACCACCCTAATAAGCTCACTGCAGTAGTTGCACATTAAATAAACATAAGCTGAAATGTTCGTATTGTACCATAAGATATCGTATGATAATGTTTACGGATAACCAGAAGGTATACGGCGTAAACCGCCGTATACCCTCGACTACAGCTCTGCTAGCCACCCATCCTGACTGTTTTCCAGAGTTTTTCCTGAGTTGCGCCAAAGAGGTACCTTAAATGTAGGCCCTGGTCGACTTCCTTCCCCACTCTATCCCGCTCTCAGACAAATTTGCCTAAAGGCCGTAAATAAATCCAAAATTTAAAAAAAAACTTGGTAAGAGTAAGGAAATACACACCACATGTCTAGTAAAATGTGTTCTTTTTTAAATTAATACATGAACTTTTTAAACGGTGTATTATAGCTGGGATTACTTCATGTTCCAAAAATTCTTTAAGTGTTTAAACTGTTTGTCCGCCAGGAAGTGTGAAAGAGAAAGAACATAAGATACATAGACTTATAAAATGCAAAATATAGGGAGTTATTTGAAGATTCGTTTCCACTTTGAACGTTGAATCCTCGTCGGACTTATTTAGTAACTTTTTCGTTCTTGTGAAAAGCAACACTGCTATCGGGTTCCCTTGAACCACGCGCACGTAGAAAAAAAAATGCTGTAGTGCGGACGAATACGATGACGAGTTTTGTGACACATATGTTTTAAGACAATTTGGTGAAATCTATATGTCAAGTAGGTAGATAAACCACATTTGGGTTGCGTATACAAAATTAACGCATATTTGGGAGATATTTGCAGACAAATTTTCCGAAAACATTTTCCTCGGCGCAGGAGTTTATGAGGATATCATTCTATAGCACCTTCTCACGTAGGTTTGTGTGTGCGGTTTCAATTGGAGAACCAGAATACACACAATTGACAACAAATTGCATCCTCACGATAAGGTTGTGGGAATTTATGATTAGAAATTTGCGTGATTCTGTGTGATTATTCTCAGACAAATCAAACAAAAAAGGCAAGAACTTGGAAATCAAACAGAAAGTTTAACCACTGGCATCTCTTACGATGAGGACGATCATTGAGTTATTATCTTCACTTATATACATCTGCCACGTGTATAGACATCCATTCATTGCTCTGGTATGCTTTCTTCCTTCCTTTACAGAACTGGAGATAGATATAAATTCAATTAACAATTTTCTAGTACACACTTTAACAATACACTTCTTGTGTAGTTTTTGTATAGGCCTATATCTGGTTCAGCATAAGGGTTCTATGACCGAGACAACGCGGCATCTACCCCCGCTCTTGCTTAATTATTAGCTTCTTCCAGAGAAAACCAGAACACCTAATTAGTAGTAAACGCTGCACTTAAATTGCACAGAATTGACAAAAATATGAAAAAAAAAATGTATGAAAAGTCAAGTATTTTAGCAGTAGACTTACTGGTACAGATAAGTGGAAAAATGCCCTCCAAATCACTTTTATCAAAAATTAAATTACTTCAAAAAATGCAGTTAAAAGCAGAAAAATAGTTAGACTAATATTTATTCAAATATTCTAGGAAGGCAATAACTGGAAACATTCTTGAAGTTGACGCGATGATAAAGAGTCGGCGATGTTGGAGTCCACTTTATCGTAACCTATAGGCCTCGTCATTACAAGCTCATCAACTCGTTTAGGATAATAACAATTAAATTACTAAGCGACCGTAGCTCAGCTGGAAGGTCCTGGGAACGATCCCAGCGGCCTTCAATCTTGACTTTGTCCCCCCCCCAAGTCACATTGGGAAAATCCCGGGATGGTACCTACAAACTAGGCCCCTTAACCTAATCGTGCCTGAATATGAAATGCCTAAAGACCATAAACTAACTTCAAAAACATTCAAATAATTCCATTAATTTGAATAAAATATTATTATTAAAAAAATAATCGATATTTTAGGTATGGTGTTCTAATTTTTTTCTGGAAAATTTAATCTAATTATTTAACCTTTAGCACGTTTTTCACTCGGTTAGCAGTTCAAGTAGCAAATGACGTAATCATCCTTGGAAACGGCCAACGCTGCCATTATTATAATTATGTAATTTGTGTTGTCTAACCCCTCAAGGGGTTTAATCAACACTTACAAGTAACCCTAAAATGGTTCATAACACTATCTCATCCAAATTTGGCAGAGGATTAAGGTACATTAGGAAACCTCCAGAGAGTATGCTTAAAAGTGCTTTCGTCCATAAAGACGGGCGCAGTGGCCAAAAGTTTGATTCGAAGAAATAAATATTTATGGTGTGATCTAAGTATGAAAACACACATGTATTTTTAAAACGCTTAAAAATTGGAAACCAAATACACATTAAAGGATACTAGGTAGAATGCACTATCAGTTAAATAGTAAATTCTTCATGGCCGACACCCTGAAGTTACCATCTTGAATCTTGCTCGATTCTTTTAATGATAAGGGAGTCATGTAATACGAACTATTCTGGGTTAGAATTTTACCAGAAATACATTGATGAAGTCAGTTTTGTCATAAATTTACTTTCGATGGATGGAGATAATGAGATGTGACAGTAATATCGCGTAGTGGATTCAAAAGTCTGGAAATACTGTGCTCTTTTTAAAACAGTGCAAGAAACGAAAATTCTATGCATACTAATGAGTACTGGGTAGATGGTGCTCAGTACTCATTAGTATATACAGGATTAGGTTTCCATTTCTTGCACTGTTTAAAAAGGAACAAAGTATTTTCATATTTTTTAATCAACTGTATACATAATAATGTCACATATCGTAATCTCTTTCAAGAAAATTGTCTTCGCCAATGTATTTCTGGTAAAATTCTAGCCCAGATTGATATATTACATGACCCCCCTTATCATTTAAAAAATCGAGCAAGATCAAGATGGCTGACTTCAAGATGTTATCCTCTAACTGATAGTGCATTCCACCCAATATCCATTAATGTGTATTTGGTTTCCATCTTTTAAGCGTTTTACAAATACACATGTGTTTTCATATTTAGATCTCACTATAAGCATTTATTCTTTTGAATCAAACTTTTGGCTACTGCGCCAGTCTTTCTGGACGAAAGCGTTTTTAATCATGCTCTCTAGAGATTTCCTGATGTACCTTACTCCTCTAGTGCCCTGCCAAGTTTGGTCGAAAAAGCGTTCTGAGCTATTGATAGGATTATTTGTTAAAGTTGCATTTTCTGCCTTTTTAAATTCCTGTCTTGCAATAAAGTGACCATCGCAATATTGTCTTTTACACACGGAAAACTAATCACAGTCAATAGATTCATTCAAAAGTGTTCTCAGACAAACATGCATAAAGCATATATCCTACATATCCATCAAATTATTAGTCTTTTAGGCTGTGAAGCCTTATATGCTCGCTCCGTCTGTCAACAACTTTCGACTCAGAAACTACTAGGGAGGTGGTTGAGGTGTGACTACCTCAAACCCGTATCATTCATCCAGATGGCTGGCGCGGTTACAGAGAAAGGGGAGGGCAATTTATATATTTGGAACTATTAGGGCTAAGAATATGATTGAGGCGTCGTTGGAAAAGTCTCGGAAGACAAGTGTAAACCCGTATTATGCGTCCAGATTCCAGGGGCGGGGCTCGAGTTTCGGGGGTAATTTTCAACTTTGGGAATACTACTCCACTTTGGGAATACGTTGAAAATATGTGGATTAAATTTTAGGACCGAAACGTAATTTTAACGTTGTAAATGTACCAAAATGTCCGCCTGTTCAACGGTTTATTCGACGTTGAATAATGGTTGAGAAGAGACAGGTTGAAATAAGGAATGGCACGATGAAGAAACTGGTTTAGTTGGCCAAAGCAGAGTATCAGTTGGTATACACGTTTGGCTGCATTTTGTCCGTTACTTTCATCATAAATTCAACAGGAAATTATCCAACCGTGCCCTGGGGGATTCGAAGCTGGAACATTCCGCACTAGTCGTTGAGAGCTCGACATTTTGAGCACTCATCCACGAAGCTGCCTTGAGAGTCACCTCTCTTTTACTATTCTCTTTATATAACGAAGACGTAATAGGCAGTCTTGAACTTAGTCGCCACAAATTCAGACAAGTTGTTTTACCATAATGTATTTTATTTATTTATTATTTATTATCGTGTAAGAATAAGAAAAAATAATTCGTTGAAATATAGTTGAAAATTACATTTGTTTTCAACCTGCAAAAATGAGAAACGTACTTAATCTTATTCTATTTTGCTTTTAGGCACAATTTTTATGCAATTAACGTGGAAAGGTTACATAGGGCACAGTTCAATATAATAGTTAAAAACACCTCACATTACCGTACTATCAACGAAATCAAATTTTCGTTGGAATATAGACTGAAATTCAACGTGTTTTCAACGTGCAAAAATGAACGAAATAATAGTTCATGGCATTCAATTAGATTTTAATTATAATTTTTAATCCATTAAATTAGAAAGAAACCCATGAAACGAAATATACACAATAGTTGAAAATAACTGTTAAATCCACGTCGAACTAATATCTTTTCAATAATATCAAGTCTTTGTTGAAATATGATTTAAAATTAAACGTACTTTTTCAAATGATAACGGTTATTCAACGAAATAAACAAAAAATCAACGTTCAAAATACGTTTGTGTGTTCCGGGGTAGAGCGCAATTTTTCGAATACAACATTGATCACATAAATAGGATGCTCGCTGCTCAAGCCTGGTGGTACCTTATGTGCACAGTCCACTAACTGGACTCTCACTCACTTTTTAAAAAAAGTTAACTAAAACGAGCAATTTCTTCGAATATTCATTTTCGAGAAAATTGATTAGCATATGTATTAAATAAAACTTCGTGTTCTTAAATATGAAAAAAGTGGGTCGTTCGGTTGCAAATCTTAATTCCATTGCAGCACTTTTCCAGAAATGAAGGGAAAGGGAATGGATTTTGCAGGCTTCTTACCTTGGAATAAGTTTTCTCGTTAAGATTTAAAGGGGTTAGGATTTAATGAGTTTTTCAATAGGCTCACATTGAATTTAAGATATGAAAAATCCAACGATAACTGTATTTCATTTTAAACATTTATGAACATGATCAATTTTCCAACTTAACGTTTCAAGTAATACTCAAGTTGCATAACACTTAGCATTCCTCACGGCAAATTACTCTTACATACTGATAGACTTATATAATTTATGAATGTTTTGTGATTGTCAATCGTATGAGTTGTCTGTGAGTTTGCTTAGTAACAAGGTATTAGACAGTTTTTATGGAATAGCAACGACATCAGTGTTGCTTGACTTGACAACGGGGAGTTCGATAGGTTGTTGATTCGATTGCTATGGTTTGGGAGTACCAAGTAAGGAGCTGGTGTAAGATCAAATTTGATATTCTCTTTTTGTAGCCTTGGAAGTATTATTGTTTTTTCTCCCTTTTATGGAAATGCCAAAGTGCAGCATTATTCTGCTCTGGTTGATTCGGTATCATTGTAATTGTAATTGGGTATCATGTATATCAGAGGTATGCAAGTGGGAGATGAAGCTGTCGTAATTTATGCAGTAAGCAGTGATGCCCAATCGAAAGCTTTATCAAAAGCTTTCTTTAGGTCAAAGAGCACAAGTGTGGAAGGTTTACAGCTAATAAAATGATTGATGATGTGGTTGGTGAGTCTTAACAGTTGATCCTGGATACTGTAGCCTGGTCTGAATCCTGCTTGGTGGTCGTGTACGTGGGTGTGAAGGCATTTAACGATGATACGTTCCAGGATTTTACTGAGGGTTGGAGTTAACTGAATAGGACGATATGAGGAAACGGATTCGTGTAGTTTGTTGGATTTTAGGAACAATAATGTTTTGGAAGTTTTCCATTGCACTGTTATATATCCGGTGCGTAGGATGAAGTTAAATATGATTGTTATCAGTAGGAAAAGTCGATATGGTCCTTCCTTGATGTGTCTGTACATAATTCCATCCATGACCGATTGGTATGCACGTTGCGTTTAAGTCGGTAGAACTTGTTCTATCCTTATGTTCGAAGTTTTGTATTTTTCGGGAGCAGGGACGGCAGTAATGGAAGAGTATAAGGTACAAATTTAAGGTTTATGGAGCTAAAATTTGTGTATTTTTTTCTGTTGCATTATTGTTCAGTAGTAATGTATATGCGTAGTTTAAAATATTGAAAAATATACCTTTTGTTGTTGTAGAGATAAACGACACTGTAGCACTTACTGTATTATTTTGATATTTATCCTTTGGTACATTGACCATCTCAACTTTGCGATTCTCAGCCAAACTGTAAGATGCAAAACAGTTTGCTTTTTATATCCTTTTCTTTAGTTTACAATGGTTCGCGGTTTTCTCAAATCTTGCAACGTGAATTTACCTCATTTCCCGACGTCATACAATGATGAACTTTTGCACAGCGACGTAAGTCGGGTGACAATACAAGATTCCATTGTTACTTTCATATATTTCTATATATTTATATTTTAAAACCGTCTTTTATTTGAGTAAGAACTACTTCATCCATAAATAAATACTAACCCGCAACGAAGTTGCGTTTGACTGGTTGCAGAACACTTTAGGATTTGGGTGACAAACTATCAGCTTGAGAAAAAGTATCAGAGCACCGAAATAACTTGCAAAAATAATTAAAAATCTTTTTAAAACATACTTTCTTAAACAATTCGTACTAATACAAGTAAAAAAATGTTTGTGCATGACTAAAAAGAAAATCATAGGGCGCGCCAATTTAAGAATTTATAAAGTATCATTATATGAGAGAGCGCCCCATGCTTTTCTTTTTAGTCATGCGTAAACAAAAATATTTTTTTACTGGTATTAGTAAGGATTGTTTAAGAAAAGTATATTTTAAAAAGTTTTTATTATTTTCTTCTTCTCCTCTGTCGACGCAGTTAGTAAGACAGGATGCATCTATCCTTGACAAGATGTTCTTTTTGATAGGATCATATTTCTATAAATTTCACAGTGGAGGTCTATGTTGAAAACTGCAACTTCCAAAAGACTCTTTTATGCTCTGCTGAGGCAATGGAAAACTTTCTAAAGAAGATAATCTTTCCAAATAACAAAGAAAAAGGTGGATCCTTTGACCCTTTCTCAACGTTCGCAAATGAGCATTCTGTAATTTAGAAACGGGAGGTCTCTATTATACACATTTGAAATATCTAATATAAATTTGTAATATTAATCTAAGTACATATCCTGCGAGAAATTATCCAATTTAGGCTTAACCTTAAACATACTGAACCATATGATCATATACACAGATATTTCTAGAGCTAATTAGAACTCATTCTATTACATACTGTACCAAATAATTACTATTTCCTCGGCCAAGGTTCCACTCACTCACTTTACACAAAAACATAATCAAGAAATATTTTTGTTGATGCATTAAATACTAAATACTGAATAAGAGGAAAATATTTGGATTCTCTATAACTCTTCTATATGCAGTCTCTCTCCTTTTAGAATGTGGCCACCCCTTTCTCATCAGCCTTATCCTCTCTTCTAACCTCCTTGTAGATATAAAGACACATCAATTCCCAATAAACACTACCCATAAACAAAAGTGTATCAGACCATTCATTTAATTAGAAATGACAATTAAGTTCAATTTACGAGATATCTTTTCCCAGTAGTCTTTTCGGTGGTTTGAAACCTTAGCAATTGGTCTGTTATCTCCAACAGTGCAATTTCCTAATGCTTTACTGCAAGACAAGGGCTTCATAAGACACTGGAACCGTTTCACTCTGTTTTGGCCCAAACCTAACAATCATTAGCCCAGGAAATAAAGGAAAAAAAAAGGGCAATTGTCGGGAATAATTAGGAGAAAACTGAATTTTGGCCAGTTGTTATATCATTACTAGATGTGCATTTTCCCAAAAGTTCCCGCTCCTCCCCCTTGTGCTTCCCCCTAATCTCCCCCAGAAGTACAAATTTACAGACTTCCAGAAATTACATTATATCTCCGTAACTAAGAGACATAGCGATATGATTCTTTTTGTTGTTGTTATAATTCCTAGATGACAGGCTACAAAAATGGTTATCATGCGTGTTGCGCTATTGCTAGTAGTTTTACCGTAATTTAGATCCAAAGAGCAAAATAAGGATATTTTGCTTTCAATATTTACACTTTTTACGGTGTAACTTGTTTTAAACTCACAATATCAAAAACCTGTTCGGAATAAAAGTTGTTGCCTGTTTCATAAGCTTTAAAATGATGTATATATCAATATGGTTGAACCATTACTGTGTTAGCAATTGTGGTAGCAATGACGCGCAACAGCGCGCGAACAATGCTTTTCCTTCTGTGTGTACCCTATCCACATTAGGCAGTTGTGAGCTGTCGACGATTATGACAATATACCGTATCTTTGCTGTGTAGTGGCAAGTAAAATAGGTGATGAATTGATAGTGTATTTTGACGGTCTTTTCATGTGATATATTACGTACCCAGATAGCATACCAGCTTGCAACAAGGTTGTCCGTCACTTGCGTCGAGCTTGTTAAGCTTGATATTGTGTTGAACTTAATAACCAAGCATGAAATAAACTTTTTGGAAAAACAAGTGGTTTGGTTGTTATAACGAAGTTAATTCAAGCCTGTTGGAATCAGCAACTATGCAAGGAATCTTGTCAAACTTGAATTATTACTTTTTGGCTGCACTTTCACTGTCGTCTCAGTGCACTGAAGTTCCATCACGTGCCACGCCTATTTCGACGTTGTCTAATCTTCGCTAATTACTAGAGGTGCCTGCGATCTGATTACTTGGACTAAGTATAAACAATGCTTCGAATTCGAACTCGGGCGTGTGATTCCATGGTCTAGTGACTACAGCATCGGATTAGTGTGCCAATGGCCCACGGTTCGATTCCTATCCAGAACAACGTTTTTATTTTTGTAAGAAGTACAATTTATTTTCCTTTATTGTCCTGGTAAGGACACTTCAACCTTGATTTCTGTAAACTAGAGTGCTTAATGCGACATTGTTTAAACATTTTGGCTTAAATTGCTAAACCTGCATCAAGTCATCATTCCACTTATCAAAGTAAGCTTGGTTAACTTTTGAGTCAGGTTGAAATTGTTATGTGGGTAGTGAAATAAAAGAAGGTAATATCATGAATTTTAAACTATTTCTTTGTTAACGAAAAGCAAATAAAACCTCATAGAATTTATTACGATAAGGTCAGTCATATTAGTTGGAAATTAAATTCAGTTTGTAATTTTAACGTTTCTTATAGCTTACCTTTGATGATGATGTATTGTCAATTGAATGCTGTATGTTATATTTATTATCTTCTAACAGAGCGTGGTAATCGATTACCGTTGTAAAGAAACGGTCAGGATCTTGTGAAAATTTACGTAGCGGAATGAATGCATTAAACTTCACAAATAACTTATTTATTAGAAATACAATAAAAGAAGAATGGTTTATTTTGATTTATTGTGTGCTCTAAGTGGGATATAACTTGAAAGAGAAACTGTAATAGTGGAAAGAGAATTACGGACATTATTGAGGTTAGTGTGAAATGAAACAATGGACTGCATGAAAAGTTGGAAGAAGAAAGAACTATGCGGGTTCACAGTTCACCTTTCTCCTACCCTATTCCGGTCGGAGCCATAGATGCCTGAAGGTCATAATTCAATCCAATTCAATTCAACATAGGTGGATCAAATGTGATGATGGTCACCAGGTGAGTTTTCTACCTTGATCTGCTGTAAACACAATGGCGTGTAAATAGTACTAGGATGAAAATTTATAAATTATACTGGTTTTATGCACATCGATTCAGTCTTGTCATAGTTACTAATCAGATTGTTCATGAAGCAATTCCATCCATATTGTTTGTTTGATTCATGTCATAGTTACTAATCAGATTGTTCATGAAGCAATTCCATCCATATTGTTTGTTTAATCCTACAAGCTGCATCAAATCAAATTACACTCTCCACTAAGACCTAAAATGAGGTTTTGCCCGTTAGACTTGCTATCAATGAAATCTGAGTATATACTTCAGTTATAAGCCGTCATCCTCAGTATATCTTCTCGTATGATGTTGGCTGCATCTAATACTATCCTTAACCGTTCAGTAGCAGGGACAGTTTTCCTGTCATTATATCACTGATACATGATTTTATGAGCCGTGTCCGTTAAGCAGAGTACATTTTCCCTCCCAGAAACATTTGAAACAATTATACGATCTTTAAAATGTTATTAAAGATGTTTGTTTGTATATGATAGCCATCCTCTTGACCAGATACAAGTGTAATAATATATTTTAATTCATTCAGAGTGTACTGGCATTTGTTACTGTTTTATATGTACTCACATAACATACAAAATTAATTCCTGGTTTCTATTTTGGTCAAGTCCAATTGATTTAATTCTTTTAAAAAATCTCTGGAACCGTTTCCATGGCACTGTATTTCTGGCGCACAATAAGAAGCATAGAACTTACCTTTTATCCCCGCTCATCATTTCGTAAGCCACATTTCATGATATAATTTTCTCTCATTTTTTAAGTCACAACCATATAAAAACATTTCATGTGCTTTCATGCAGTTTGAATACTGAATTCTTTCCCACAAATGATGCACTTTATTTTTAAAACGAACGTTGTTTCTGAGGTCCTTAAAAAGTTGAAAGATAATATGGGTTATCGGTCTGCATTGATTTATAATCAGTTTTGATTGCATAGTTCTGCATGAACGCTCTGTGAACCCGAATAGTACCTTCTCCTTTCAACTTTTCATGCAGTTCATCTATTCATTTCACACTATCCTCAATAAAGTCCGTAATTCTCTTTCCACGATTACAATTTCTTTTTCAAGGTATTTCCACTAAGAGCACAATAAATTAAAATCAACCATTCTTCTTTTACTGTATTTCTAATAAATAAGTAATTTGGTAACTTTAATACATTAATTCCGCTACGTAAATTCTCACAAGATGCTGATAAAAGTTTCTTTAAAATGATAACTGATTACTACGCTCTGACAAAAAATTATAAATATACCTTACAACTTTCAATTGAAAATACCACATCTTCAGAGGTAAATTTTACTAAACCCTAAAATTAACAACTAAAATGTAATTTCTAACTAATAGAAATATGACTAAACTCATCGTAATATATTCTATGAAGTTCTGTTTTCTCTTGCTGAGTACAGAAATAGCTTACAATTGAAGTACCTACCTTCTTTCTCTTATTTCACTACCCACATAGCAATTATGACGTGATTCAACCTTGTTGCAAGCTGGTATGCTATCTGGGTACTTGATATATTACATGAAAAGACCGTCAAAATACACTATCAATTCATCACCTATTTTACTTGCCACTACACAGCAAAGATACGGTATATTGTCATAATCGTCGACAGCTCACAACTGCCTAATGTGGATAGGGCACACACAGAAGGAAACGCATTGTTCGCGCGCTGTTGCGCGTCATTGCTACCACAATTGCTAACACAGTAATGGTTCAACCATATTGATATATACATCATTTTAAAGCTTATGAAACAGGCAACAACTCTTATTCCGAACAGGTTTTTGATATTGTGAGTTTAAAACAAGCTACACTGTAAAAGGTGTAAATATTGAAAGCAAAATATCCTTATTTTGCGCTTTGGATCTAAATTACGGTAAAACTACTAGCAATAGCGCAACACGCATGATAACCATTTTTGTAGCCTGTCATCTAGGAATTATAACAACAAAAAAAGAATCATATCGCTATGTCTCTTAGTTACGGAGATATAATGAAATTTCTGGAAGTCTGTAAATTTGTACTTCTGGGGGAGATTAGGGGGAAGCACAAGGGGGAGGAGCGGGAACTTTTGGGAAAATGCACATCTAGTAATGATATAACAATTGGCCAAAATTTATCTTTCTCCTAATTATTCCCGACAACAAACCTTTATTTCCTGGGCTACATACGTAAATTTGTGTTTGATGATGATAATGACAAATTCTATTAACATTTTTAGTAGTGATTTGTTCACGATACTTTTGATACCTCGAAACTACCGATGCTTGCAAAGTATTGGTATCGGTCGATATTTCAACTAATGGAGTCGATACTTTTTCGATACTTCGATATTTTTTTATACTAATATCTTTCTCTGAAAATAATCCCATTGCAGAACGTTAGGTATATAACTTACATTTTCAAGTTTCTTGAAATTGAATTTTATTTATGGTCTTTATGCATCTATAATAATTCAGGACAGAGTTAAATTTAAGGAAAGCAATATGCTTACATTTTCATTTTAAATAATGTATATAATATTTAATACATTGAAAGACATTGTGAAAAAAAGTGTATAGTATCAAATACCAAGTATCGAAGATTAGAAATAAGTATCGGGAGTAACCAGAAATTCTGGTAGTGACCTATCTCTATTTGTTGAAATATAAAATTCTGGAAATGTAGAAGAAGAAATTCATAACGGTTTAAAAATTATTGAGTAGAGAATCGAGACAGAAAAGTGTCAGATTTCAGCTTCTCACCCCATCCTATATTTGTTTTTGTATTTTCGCACTCACTTTGCGTCATGCTGAAGAAAAAATAAGAAGGGAAAGCCAAATCTAAACAATAATTTTCTTTCTCTGAATGCTGTGACAAAAAGGTTCTTAAGAATTCAAAAGTTAAAAACTTTGAAGGAAGTTTCGTGTTCTCATCTCTTGGGGAGAAGTCGACTGAAAATAAAATATCAATTGGTTGGAGATTTTGTTATCCTTTAGTTCTCCAACGCATAGCATGGCCTCCTCTGCACCAAAGAAAGGAGCTCCTCGTCTCAAGTTTCAGGACAGCGGTTGAATTATTTCTTCATTGTCTATTTCCCTTCCCTTAGTTTACGGATCATGTAAACCGACGTTCTTTCAGTAATTAATTACTCGTTATAGCTATCCAGCCACACACACACACATACTGTCATAAAATAAGAAGACTGTCAAATGTGCGTGAAAAAAAAGAGGGGAAAGAACGGACCCATGGCGGATACAATGCTGATTATATGAGGTTAACAACTACAAAACAACCGCTAGCCCATCCTTTAAAAACATCATATAATAATACTTGGTTTGCTAATATTTTCGGTGTGTGTCAGTGACAGAGCGCGAAAGAGCGAGAGAGAGCAATTAGCCTTGATGTGTCCATACCGACTGCGTTTGATGAGCACAATCCTCTAAAGAAAACAATCAGAAGTGAGAGAAAAAGCGTGAAAAAAACTAGACTTGATTCCGATGGAGCGAAAATGCTCGTGTTCCTTAACAAATAAATAAATAAAAACAAAAAATAACTATAACATCCAGTCACTGAAAATATTTTTAGATGTTATTGTTGGTTTTCTTATATTTTGATATACCCTATTAAGTGAAAGAAGTATAACTTTAACAGTTTCAAATTTTAAAAATGCTACTTCCACTCATGTGTAGAACAAAGTTGTAAAGAATTGTATACAGTAGATCTCGATTATAATGACATCCAAGGGACTTGAAAAGTTATGTCGTTATAATCGAATATCATTGCAACCGAGGTGTATGCAGTTATGAGGAATATGTTAATACCACTGAATACCTGACGGCAAGGTATCCTTATAACCGATGTTACTACAACTGAGGCACACTGTATTTAAGATCAAATTATACAAAATTATTGTAAGTATTTAAGATAGAAAAAGATAATACAGTAGAACAGTTAAAGGATAGAAAACATTATATCTATATATTACTTTTGATTACATATGTATCATTTGCATTGTCGCAAATAGCATAGAATATCCCAGAAATACCCGATTTAGATCCACAATATGCGTACAATGTCCCAGAATATTTGTGATCAATAAGGATATTCCTAGGATATTCATTTTAGAATATTAAAAGGAAATTGTGGGTTGGAGTTTCAGGAAGATTCTGAAAATAATCTCCAAAGAATATTTGTTCTCGACATATTCGTAGAATATACTTGCAGAATCTCCAGGGACATTCAAAGATTCGTAGAATATTCTACGCATATACCAAAAATATCATAGAATATCCTTGGAATATTCTTAGTATATTCGTAGAATGTTCCTGTCCTGTGTGAGGTAGAACAATGTTGAAAAAAGTACCAAGTACCGAAGGGCAAAAATAAATACCAGTATCGAGTATCGAAAAATTCTGGTATCGACCTATCTCAAATTTATATATTACTTAATTACTTCTAATTAAATATGTATCATTTGCATTTTAGAACAATGTTGAAGAAAGTATCGAATATCGAGTATCAAATGTCAGAAATAAGTATCGGCATCGAGTATCGAGAAATTCTGGTATCGGTCCATCACTAATTTTCAGTTTTGTTTCCTTAGGCGAACAGCGACTGAAATTTTTCAACTTTTTGCTGCACGTTATATATATATATATATATATATATGTATATTCAAGGTTAATGTGGTATTGAACTATTATGATATGTAACTCCATGTTACACATCATTAAACAGGTTGACTGCTGATACCTGTTGTAAGATTGAATACGAGCAACCGCTCTTTCCGCACAATGATTTACAACAGGCAAGTTTTGGACACATTTTGGTATACGGATCTTGTTGCAGAAAGAATTTTTTTGTCCTGCTCTTTACCATCGTCCGAAAGGAGGCTGAAGAAGATGGTGGAGCGTCTTGTGGCATAGGATTCCAACTTAGCTGCCGTCGTGATTTTTTTTTCTGCAGTCATCTATTCTCTCATAAGGAAATGCTTAGATACACTGGTGTATTGTGGTTTCTGCAACAGACATTTTAAGATGTCAGCTATAAATTTCATCTTATTACACAACTACAACGTGCGAGGGAAAGAAACATAAGAAAGGATCGACGTGCTGTTCAAGACATACAAAAATGCTTGTTTCATTCTTTGACTGATCCACATACTTTTGAATTCAAATCTTCCCACTTAGGGAACCATAATTATGAATACTTTGCCATTTTGTGACCAGATGTTCAAGTTGAAGGATTTTTGTAAAACGAAGACCGTGTAGGATGTGGTAATAAACCACTTATGAAACCTAAACTGCGAAAGAGAAACTAAAATTGCCAATTTCAGTTATTATCGAATGTCAAGATCTACAAACTCTCAATAAATAATAAAATAGTTGAAGCGATTCTCAAGCGAGGATTTTTCTTCAACATGTCATTATTATATAGAAGTTTGGCTGACGTCTTGATGGACGACCCAATTTTCTAATCTTTGTTGATGTATGCGATTTCATGAACTTTCACAAATTCTAATGTATTTGGCTTTTAATGTTTCATTTTGTCATTTCATTCATAAATTAGTATTACATAAATTCAATGGTTTTAAAAAGCAAGTTTACTTGATTCTTTAAATTTATTTTATTTTAAAAGTCTTGTGCTACATCTGGCGCACATTGTTTTTTTGTTGTTTTTTTAATGAAAATATTTCGGGTTATATTCATCTTGGTTTTGAGAATTCACTTTTTAAAAATCCTTAACAAATCTAGGCGCTATTTAGAGATTCTAGATAGGAATCCTAACGATTTGTCATATAAAGACGTTTTGGACTATAGCCATGTTGGATAATGTAATTCTCTTTTTTTTTCATAGTCGAACTCATGGACCTTTGAAAATTTAAAATATGAAATTTTATGAAATCAAATGTTTTAAAATTTGTTTTCTCAAGTTTCCACCGTGAGGGACTTCCGATACGTAATTTTTTAGTTCAGAGTCATACTCAGCGACCATAGGAGCCCTGAGATACGAAATTTAAAGAAAATTAAATGGGATTTTAAAATTAAAATGCATCGTGTTACTCCCGTCTTAATCTCTCGAATTATTTCTTTTTATTTAAATATCGATTGGAGTTCCTATATATTAAATTGCACTAAAATTGGGCACGTTTCAAAATAGGCACTGTTTCTTCCAGGCATGTTTTCGGGGGAGCTTTATCCCCTTGGGTTTTCAACAGCTCCCCGAAAGAATTAGTTTCAACAATTGTATTTACTTATGCGTATTCTGAAATACGAATATAATATCACTTTCTATAAATACTGTTCATGTTAGTTTGAGGTTAACTAAAAGAATACGACACATTCTTAAGTAAAATTATTGTTATTTTATATTTTTAGCACATGGGACTCAATATGCATTATTTATAATTTTCATAAGACTTGGTTTCGCCCCCTATCCCGAGCAAAATATTCTGAAAGAAACACTGGCCACACCGTTTATAATGTAATTGAAGGCAAAATATTGATCTTCGTAATTCAATCATTTCAACTTCCGAAACGATTCTAGCATATTTTGGAATTCCCAGACATGAAATTTAACTTCAATCAGATACTTGCAAATTGAAATTTTGATCTGGCTCCATCTTGCATTTTTGGATAGAAATTTTTTAGCTTGACGCTGGAATCAGAGTTTATGGTGATTCATTTAGTACTAGAATCGTAGAGAAAAGGAAAAGCGTTCGCTTGCAGCGGTTCGAGACTTACTCAAGTCAATATCTTCTTTTTACTCTTTCTCTAGTAATGAGCAAATTCTATGTTTTACTGTATGCTTTCTACATGTAGGTGAATGTTATTGTTATGTAGCTTTTTGTTTTCTCCTTCATGTTCTTCTTTTTTTGCTTCATTTATTTAAAAAATAAGCTAATTGATATGTTTAGCAGATTTTGTGTTGTTTCTTTACATCTTTACAGTATGAAAAAATGAATCAATAAACAGTTGCATAACATTTACAGAGATGATGATAATAATAATAATACTTATTATTATTATTCATGAAGTGCAATGCACTTAATTTAAATAAATGAAGCAAAAATGAAGAATACGAATTAAAGAGCAAAAACATACACAGTAGTGGCATAAAGCATACTGTAACAAACGTTTACTAGAGGAAAAGAAAAAAAGGAAGATGACAAGGAGTCGAACCGCGAACCTATCGCATGACAAGCGAACACTCTTCCATTAATACTCTGCGCCAAGAAGAGCAATTGCAGAACAAGGCGTTTCGGAGATATCTTTCTCAGAGGTTTCAGACTTTTGTCCCCACTAGTGGAGAAACTATAAGCCACCATCATCATCACCTAAAATTTACATGTTGCACACGACTTTTGAAGCCCTTTCATAGGAACCGGGTCTCATCCAGAAGAGCAGTCCCATTTTCCAAATGGGGGGTTCTAAATCAAACCAATCATACTAAATCATTCACATGAAGCTACTTCGAAAACATCACAGAACAAATGGCTTCTTAGCTGCTAGTGAAAGTTCATAATACCCTTGTCACTTCCATGGAAATAGGTTAAACTTCTACCAAATAAAAATGTTCCGATTTTCCATCTGATCTTGATCGAAACTTCTTCTGGGGACAAGAAATGTATCCCTGACAGGGACGAAAAATAATTTGTCAAGGTAGGAATCTTTTTGCCAAGGGGGGGCGGATCCCGGGCATCCCCCTGCTAATTTGTACACTGCCCAGAAGTAGGAATATCAGATTCGGGTACCTTACTGCTAAGAAACTTAGTACACGTGGGCCGAAAAGCTCTTTATTTAATAGGAAATCTCTCCTGAAGTTCAAAATTTTGCTACATTTGTATTAACGTTATGGATAAACTGCACAAGTAGAAAATAGAACGCAAAAACAATTTCCAAATTATAGAAAATCATTTTAAAATAAGATCTTAATAGTATCTGTCAAAGAAAATACCTTTTACAATGTGTTCTATATGTTTTAAAAATAATTGAAAATCTCCTGAAATTCACCACTTGGTAACATACTTTAATAAGCATTAGAAAGCAATTTTAATACAGAAAAAGGTGATTGTGTTGAAATAATTTTGAAAATAACGTTAACAATTATTTCATAGTTTTGTTTTTAAAAAATGTATTATTTGATCCTTTTTTAAAGTCTTACTTGGTGTTTTGAAAAGAAGTAAATATTTTTTCTAAAATAATTTGACGTATCTGTTTTTGACTACTTAGAAACAGTTTTCATTATTTATTTGTTACTAAAGTATGATAATTACAACGGTAGATTGTATTTCATAGATGAAGTATTTTGTCGGAAAATAATAGCATTGCACTGAAATAATACAAAAAGTCCGATTTGTAAATTTTGCAGTAGTGGACTAGTGGGTCGTATAGTTGCCAAAGATGCTTGTTTAAAATTTAAATTATCTCCTTACTTTTTTGCAAAATTCATGACGTTTATATATTAGCGTAATTTTCGGATTGTAAAGGAAGTCTAAACGAGATTAACGCTTTATAACTATTATAGTTCATCTATGATCTTGACAGGAAGGTTGGCATATTACAAGGTTCGACCGGTGAGCTGACTGATAACAACTTAGGGAGAGTATTTCTGACAGTGAGACTCACTCGACCATGACGTATACAAGCTGGCGTAACTCGATTACCCATGATCCCTTTCAGTTCAAGTGATTGCTGATGCATCTTTATCTACACGAATTTATTGAAAGTTCTCAATAACATACAGTTTGGAAAAAAGATCAAGGAGACAAACGGTTTGGAACCCGCGACCTTCAGCGCGGAAAGCCAGCACCTAGACCACTACACTAGAGAATCACTGCTTTATTGTCCTACTTTTCGAATAGATCTAGTATTACTTTCTTACACACACACACACACACACACACACACACACGTTCGCACTGTTCCTTTTCTTATCTATATCCTTTTTTGATTTCTATTTTGCCCGGCCTATTATAACACATTCAAACGTCTGTATCGTATGAGAATTCTTTTGCAATATATCCCCTCTTCATTGCTGCCACAGTAACTTGAAAATTAAGCACTAAACATGCGATATGTTTGGCAGGAGCTTAATTTTTCATACGGAAATTAGTTTCCAATATTCTCACCACTGCATGGGATTTACTTTCTTGGAAGGTAGTACAATTTGCCGAAAATGAAGATAAATTATGAATGAAAGTAATTTGTAACATTTTGTGATGTTCGTTGGTGAATGGTTTGCTTAACATCAACAAAATAATATTAAATATCCATCAACACAAAAGAATTTTACACAGTTGAAGAACAAATATAATGTGTAACGTCTTTAACGAGAATCTGAGTATGATATTGAACCAAATATTAATTAGTATTTCAAGAAAATCAAAAATTCAAGCTTAATTAAAGGTTTTGCATTCAAAATTTAATTTTCTTTATTTTTTTCTAAACAAAGAAGTCTATCTTTTAAAATACACTTGGAGTCAAATAAAAGGATTATTTATAGCAATTTAGGAGCATAAATATGGTAATAGCGGCGATCCGTTTCAGGCTTAAGCACCAAGTTCAGTGAATCCTTACTCAACCACTCTGTCCGTCTCTCGACAACTTCCAACTCAGAAACTACTAAGACAACATAAAGCGTGATGTCATACTGCCTCCTACCAAGCAATTGTTGGGAGTTATTTGCGAAAAAAGTTAAGTGAACAGATTGACAACTTCTTTGTAGCAATAAAGGGACATCTGCTGTCTTGTTAATAATTTGCCGGGACAACGGGACACATGACAAAAAAGGATAGTCCCGTTAAAACAGGAAGTCCAGTCATCCTACTATAAAGTCCCGAAGCGCCATGAATAAAATTTAATTCAATACATTCATGAAGAGAATACATTTAACCGCTTATTTGTCTTGCTTCATTGAAATTAGCAGACAACAGGTTCGCTTTTCTGACGACTTTTCCCTCACTCGTAACGTAATAAAAATCGTCCTTTCAACAGTTAGTTAATACTAAGGATAATATAATTTAAGTAAATTAATCACGCCGTTTTGCAGGGCGGAGAGGCGACTTGAACTGACAACCCTTTGCTTCGCGGTCTGCAAGCTTAACCACCACGCCAGAGAGGGCGCTGCTCTATCGTACTTTCATCAGCGTTTATTAGCACAGCATTCAATGACAGTCTTCACTTCGAAATTTCAAACCAATATTGTGTCTTTCTTCTCGCCTTCTCGTGGATATAAAAGCTTATGCTACATGATTATGCAATGCATATGTTGAATCTGTAACTTTTGTTTGTGTAATGTTTTATTTTAAAAAAAAACAACAACAAAAAAAACATTCTCTGTAATCTCAGTTGCTGGCAATACTAAAGATATACACTGTTTCATAGAGCCAAGAGAAATATTCCTTCTTTCCTCTGAATTTCCCCGTCAATTTCCTTATGTTGCCAAATCTCTCCCTTTTGGACTTATTTTTTTTCGATCATTTCTTCATGTTTCTGTTTTTTCGTTATAATTTCATTATTTTTAAATATTTTTGTGACAAAATTTCAGGAAATATTCGTCATTACATACTTCACGTGTTTAACAATTAAGCAAACGCCAGAATTCAAGGAAAAGAATATTATTTGTCAAAAACTGTCAAATAAAGACATGCGAAAAAAATTTTGAGCATGAGTGTACGTTTCGTCGACAAGCCGTTTTGTCGACAGTTCACTTCATCGACAGGTACGTTCCGTCAACAAGCCACTTTGTCGACAGGTACGTTTTATCGACAGCTCATTTCATTGGTAAGTACAGTTCATTGACAGTTTATTTAATTTACCGTCTTATTTCGCCGATGATAATTTTATGGGCATTATTTTCAGTCAAGGTTACAGTCTAGTTTCACCCATAGAGCAATTAAGCGGTATGTTTTAAGGTCTATGCGTAAAAACAATATAATACATTGTTTGACTTTGCTGCAACATATATTACAAACTGCTATAATAGCTCTTCCTCCCATAGCCTAGTTATTGCATTATTTTTCTCGTGTCTCTGAACTATCCGGTTGTGGAAAAAGGTGATAGAAAATTAAATTGCAGAAAATTCATTTTTAGCGCCACCTGCTGAGCATTATACTTTGAATTCAGAAATCCAGAGCATATGATAATTACAAGAAAATATTAGAGAAATTTCTTGGTCTTGGGCGTCCGCAGGCAATAGCGCGAGAGGGGCATGTGCCCGGACATGGATTTTTTAAAACTTATATTAAACATTCGTATATTTTTTTGTAATATAAATGAGATACGGGTCGATTTTATTCCATGCACTCATTTATTAGACCTATATTAGTGAAGTTTCTACTCCACGTCTTTTTCTCATGATCTCGTAGTACTACGGGCTTCTGACTTGCAATACAGAACAGTCACTTTTGTAATAGTACAGTGCTATTCTAACATCAGAATTGTCATTATTTTATATATCTCAGATCATCAATATCAGAGTTTCCGCCAGGATTTTCAGTTTGAGGGGGGTGTAAAGTCAAAATTGGGGGGTTTAAGTGCAGTTTTGCACGGTGTCTATTGATTTTTCACCGCAAAAATATTAAAGTGCTGTCGATAATTTAGGGTTGACACCCCCACAGGAAGGCGTCTCCCGAAATTACTTGTCAATATTTTTTTGCGCTTCATGATATCTAAACCTAACGATTCAAATAATAAAAATAAACCTAAGTCAATTGAAAATATTTTGAAAAGTAATTATTTCCATCTGATTAGCATATTGTTGTTAACATTCTCCTTCATACTGTCATACCTTTGTACGTGAACTTTCTTATTTTAAACACGTTAAATTTGTTCATTTAAACATTTTGTTTAAGGGTTGAACAATATTCTTTGGTCTAAATTTATTACCCAGAAGTTGATTTGGGGGGAGGAGGTCGAAGGTCTGTCTGAGTGTGAAATTTACGTAAAGTGCATGTAATTTTGCCAAAAATAACATAAATTTCAGAAAATATCTGAATTGGGGGGGTCCCGACCTTCAGGACCCCCTCACCTCTGCGTACGTCCCTGTGTCTGAGGGATGAGCTCCCTGCCTGATGACCTTTACACGGGCAGCGACGATATTATTAGTTCAGATACTACTCTGGCGTTTGTGTGGTAAAACAGACGAAATATCTAAAAAGAAAATCTGTCCTTCTCCCTTCTGTTTTCAATAGAATGTCCAAATAGATATATTTGCCTCTTAATGTAGTGAGTGAGGATTTCCTTCAGAATTTTGAGGAACATGTACTTGTAAGTGCCGGCCGGGTAACCGTGCGGTCTACTGCGGTAGACCAATGACTCGAAGGTCCCGGGTTCGAGAGTCCCGGCAGGGGCATGGATGTGGATTTTAATGGCTAAAGGGCGAATCGTGACAGGCCGAAGTTCAAGCTACCAGTGGTGATAGTTTCCTTTTTTAATCAACCTGGTGTTGAACAGCAATAATTAAATCAGTGTTCGATTTGTAGCGAGGGATGGGTGGAATTTCCCCCACTCTGTAAAAGTCTTCCCTGGCTCTGCTTTCTGAAATATCCTCCAGGCCTGGGATATGAACGGATAAAAACGATATTCTACTTTCTGAGAAAAACCCCCCCCCCCCCCCTTCTATGGAAATTGTACAAATCGGCCATTGCTACATTTATTGTGTATAGAGAAGGATTTCGCATTTGCTACATTCCGAATAATGTTAGTGAAAACGAATACGGAAGCTTAAACCAAGAATGGATAAACGTCATCAACATGTATAGAATTAAAAAAAAAAAAAAAAACGTTCTTATCAAACAAATAAATATGGTGTAACAACAATAAGTATTCATATATTTTTAAAAAAATATGATGTTTACAGTACACTTGATAAAGGCTACAGACGTAGTCGAAACGTTGTGTTGTGCTTTAACAGTATGTATTTAAAACGCGAGCTAAATAGTAAATTGTATTTCTAACATCGAGCAATAATTTTTTATTTTTATTTAGTAAATTTGTTGCTCATGATACTCCATAACAAACTAAAACCATTATGGGACATAAAATATTTACTGCATATAATTGGTTTACAAGACCAGGTTCCTTTAATTACGCTTTCGACAGTTTTTTAATTTACACAACTGAAAGAGAAACAAGGTTTCCTAGTGTAAATTTTAATATGCTCAGGAGACTACAGCAAAATACTTTCTAAAGAATTGAGTCAAAACTTGTCAAAATAATAACAAAGACAAAAGATGACTTGATTTTCTATTTAACAGTGACAATGTGCATTTATTGGGCATAATTAAACGTATGCAGTCTACACAATACTTGATTAGTAACTGGAGAAAACAAGAGATGTCACAAAACTGGTTTATTGGGAAAAGCATGTTTGAATACCTTAATCGCTTGACCAAGGATAATATTGTCTCCTATGGTCATTTAGAAGTGTGTTCCTTCGTCCTTTGAGAGTTTTATTGTTCAAATTTTCCCCAACAGAATGAGCTATACAGCACAAAATAGCTAGATTTGGACATTCCCTGTTTTCTTCCGATACCCTTTACTTTAAAATATGAAATCGAGAAAAGGAGTAAAACGTATAAGAAATAGGAAAATTACAAATTTAGTTATTTTGGTGATTGCATTGGTACATGAATATAAATTTAATTTCCTGTCACAAACCCGTGACGCAAGTTAGCTGTAGGCAAAATGAATAGTCTAAAATTTTAGCTGTTGATGGACTTATATATTTACAAAATTATTACTGGAGAAAACTTACCTGTCGACAAAATGAGTTGTCGACGAGACGTACCTGTCGACAAAGTGATCTGTTGACGAAACGTACCTGTCGACAAAATGAGTTGTCGACGAAACGTACCTGTCGACAAAGTGGTGTCGGCAAGATGATCTGTCGACAAAATGATTGTCGACGAAATGAATGCGACCGCATTTCAACGTTAATACTGGAGTTTGTAGGGAGTTTCAAATTTGCAAAACAGAGATGATGAATAATGCTTGTACGTGCTTTGGTAACTCGTATAGAAAATTGTTGTTAAGAGAAATATCCCTCATTACCATCAGAATTATGAAGAACGATTTTACTACTGTAATAATAATAGATATACTTACGTAATAAAACATGCAGACAGCTGTATATGCACTTCACACACACACTTAGAAAAGTGGTAACGTTTTGCACAAGTCTTGGTTACATAGTAGAATGAGAAAGACAGAAGAGTGTTAATGCGGAGTGTTAATGCCAACTGACCACTGGGTATATATAAAATAAGCGCTCTTTACAAGTATATTCCTGGACCATAATTAAGGTGACCAAACGTCCCGAAAATCCAGAATTATCCCGGTTTTCGGCCTAACCCCTCAGCATTCCAGTAAAAGGTTTTTGGGACCCTGCATTCTCCCTACTTTTTGATCAGTGAAATGTCTTAAGTATTGTACCCGATGCATTACTTTATCTTTTTTATTATTATTTTACAACGCAAGTTTCTGAGGAGGACATACACCCGCCGAGAGGATTATACTCTCTTTTAGGGGAGGATGTTTAGGAAAAGGGGTTGGTGGAGAAGGAATTGGGTGGTTAGTCTAAGGGGTGTTTATTTTCCTCGTTATCCTTTGTTTTACTCATTTTTCACATCTTGGATATAATAAGTTTAGGTTATAATCATTGATGTGGTAGGGCTATAGTAAAATTTATGTTTATGTGATGGAATATGAAGGTGAAGTACCTTTGAACGTCACAACACTAACAAATAGATAAAATGAGTTATAGTTTTCTTGCCTAGGGTCTCTCTAGGCTTGATAGGAGACAGATGGGCCCTTAGCAGCACATTGATGAATATTGTGCTAGGAATGAACATGAAAGGTGATATGATTATTTGAGTGAGAATGAAACAGTGCGGTGTGTGGGCGCAGGTTATTTAGACTAGAATGTGGAATGGTAAAGAAGTAAACATATGGTTCTGAATAAGTGGCTTGGAAGTTGACTTTGAAGATTTCGGATACTGAGTGTTGCATTTTGATTAGGGCGCTATTTCCTGAAAAAAAGTATGGGTTCTGTAAGGTGAGGGTGAGAAATGAAAGGAATTTATCTATGGTGACAGCCGGAAGAACTGGAATGTTGGTTGCTGGTTGTTGATTCAGGAAGTCGGAGTGGATAGTGTAACCAGGGATTTGGATAAGGTCTGTTTTTGCATTTGTACGAAAAGGTAGGGTGTGACACGTGATTCTCCGCATTGACTGCATTTAGGTATTCTTGCAATATTTGGTAGGATGTCAGCCGGTACAGTATCCACATTTTGGTTGGTTAGGGCAACGTACTGTTTCATGGACGTTGTATGTCTGATATCAATCGCAACGGAGGATAATAAGTGGTGGACTGCGGGAAGATTCAACACGATAGCGTTTTCTGTAAGTATCATATATGTGAATATGTGTATAGTAGTGCGTCTATGATTGGCTGATGTGGATTAAAAACCCTGACCATCTAGCTAGCTCGTTAAGTTTTGATTCTTGAGCATTTGGTGATTATATGTCCCTCTAGCTGTAACTCAGTTTCGTCTTCACTGTCGGTAATGTCAGGACAGAGAATGATTTTACGTACTGTTCCTTATCAATATTCATGAAGAGAGGGCAGTTGTTCGTTCAATATTTCAAATCACTTCGAACCTATATTTTTGTAATGAGTTTCGCTATAAGTTATGTTTATATCTGAAAAGAAGAATGGGCTGAAAATGAAACTCCAATACCCATGTCATTGGGTAAGATGAAAAGAAGGTGTACATTCTTTAACAACGAGATTTCAGAAAATTGAAGTGAAAACTCGTCATTGCTAAACTATTAAGAAATTTGATATTGAAAATTTGTAGCTATAATTTATATGTACCTATCTGTCCAAAAGAAATCAGGAAAAATGATAAGTAAGATAGTTAGAATTATATGAAATTCGTAGAATAGTTTGGAAAAAGTATGGAATGTTTTCCATTTAGGTTTTATCATATACAATATAAAATTATTAAACTTCTTAGCAGGTGAAGTCAAAGGTTGTTGAGAACGTTGACGGCGATAGCTAATAGTTTGACGATGATCCTATGTTCCATAAGGTACGTAACTTCTGCAAGTGAAATAAATATGCATTGTGATTTGCATTTTAGGAATGTTCCTGTGTGCAAAGTTTTGTTGCATGTGCCACGATAAGTTCCAGAAAAATAAGTAGAACTCGTTTGATAGTAAAGGAACTGCATGAAAAGAAAAAGTTACTCTTGAATAAGGAAAATAGCTCATACTGCACCAGTTCATGAGAAAGTAATTATTAGCTGTTAATTACACGAAAAGAAAAAAGAATGAAAGGGAGAGTTATTTCACGTGTATTCCTTGTTTAGTATCCTCAAGACGACACTAAGCTAGACTCCCCTGCTCTCTCTCTCTCTCTCTCTCTGACTGATTGTTTCTTACAGTTGCCTAAAAGATACTAATTAACCACACACAAAGCCCTGATGTTAGAATGATGTTAGGAAAGGAAATAAGACGAGAGGTGTCAAAACATCGAAAACAAGACTTTATCATAAGATTTATTTTTATCTTCAAGACTCCCGTGGAGTGTTAATCTACCACAAGTTTTGTTATTGTTGATTTCTATTTTTTTTTTTTTTTAATGTTTAGAACATGTATATCTAATTGGAAAATATTCCAGGTCTCAAATGTTTTCAATATTCACTTGGTCTCGTTAATTTCTTCACGGATCTTTTTTTAATATTTCAGAGTTGCAGCAAATGTGTATCAAATTACTCTTTTATTATTCCAGGAATTTTGCGCAGTACGACTAATTTTGGCTTGCAATCAAATTCTAATCACTTTCTTTTTTTTATTATAAGTTTCAAGAAATACACCTCCTTTCCGTCATCCATGTTTCAACCACTGAATGATTGGAGCTGGAACACATTTTGGGAAGTTCAAAGGTTGCTTGTTATTGAGATGTCTTCAGTGGTATTGAAACCTTTCCTCTTCTTGCTAAGGGTAAGCGTACACTTGTGATTAAAAAATGAGAGAAAAACTTATTTCACTTACTTCACTTTACTTGGTTAAAAAGTCACTAAAATTATTAGGTTCCGCGCACTAGGAGACTTGAGCTGCTCAGCATCCAAATGAATTTTAAATAAATGACTGTAAGTTGTGCTCTGATTTATGATCAAGGAGAAAACTCAAAAAGAAAAGCAATTGGGTTTATCTAATCTAGAGACTTTTAAATAGATTATTTTATAAACTCTTGGAATCGTTGGCATTTTAGCAACTTTGGCTCAGGCCGAGATAGGATAAGTATCGGCCAGGATCTTACTTAAGGTACCATCCCGACATTTTCTGGTAAAACCGAGAAAACCCTCAGAAAACCTGTCAGGACGGTCGCCCTTGTAGTTCAAATCCGCGTGCCTACACATTACCAATTGGAAGTTCGCAGTGTTACTGGCCGGATCATGGAGGCTGAGTCTTTGCGTCTTTAAAAGAAGGTAAATAGACGTTCTTCAATTATTTTTTATAACGTTTTATTCGCTCCTGGTCATAGCATAACAGACCAATTGAACATGTAATAAAAAATTTTCTTATCTCAAAATATCACTTTCACGTTTCTGGATTTTGTCTATTTACTTTTATTTTACCCAAATATAAACATTTCAACATTGAACGATATATATTAGAATAGAATAGAATAGAAACAATTTTTTTGTCATTAGGTCATTAACAGCAATAGACAATGTCAGAAATAAAAAATATATCAATAATTCAGAAATAAGAAACATATAACCGTTACAGTATGAGTAGGCATATATATTAGTAGAGGTATGCAATAGATTTAAAACGGAACATCAGAACATATCGAACGAGTACTACAATACGCCAAAGGTATACTGATAGCAAATATCATATGCAAAGTACAAAAGAAAAATACATTATAATTCAATATAACTCTCAAAGAATTCATTGATATTATAAAATATCAATTCTGAGTAATTCTGAGTAACTACTTCTTCCGGAGTGTACAAGCCACAGCCACCGAAATAATTAAATTGCTCATGCGCGCGGAGAGGTTTAAACAAGTATGTTCTATTTCTGCGAGCGATAGTTTCATCGCCAACGAAATAGTTCATATTTCATTTTTTTTATCACAGTGATTTTAAAATTGCCATTGCACGCGCTGTCATATAGAAGTATGTGTTTCATTCGCAATTAAAAAGTCGTCCAGAAAAAATGCTAGTGCGCGGTAGGCCTTAAGGCAGTTGCTGTTCATAAAACTATAAGTTGTGGAGGACTAGAATATTCACAATATTCATGTACACCATAGTGTAGATACTTTATTCTTTCATCACATGCACGTAGTCTTAATACGAAGTGAGTAATTGTCCGAGCTTCCAGCTGAAAATCGCTGTATCTCTCCGAAAATTCATTCTTCTAATACCCAAAAGATACGAAAAAAAAACACGAAAAAGAGGCATTTCCTGGATCACTACAGTAAATTAATTGTACCTTACATATTTCATTAATTGTTGATACATCTTCAAAATAGTACCGGATAGTAAACTGTAGCATATAATGGTTTTCTTCAAAAGCCTTCTCCATCACATAAGAAATGCTTTAGTTTGTGTTAACGGATGTTTGTGAAAGTGTAATATATGATTTTGTTACCTCAGAGATTTGTCCCTTAATGGAGGGCTCACGCAAGTTCTTTTTCTTTAAAGGATCTTTTACTTTTTCTTATTAGCTTTTCTTGTACATTTGGCATAAAAAACTGTGTCTCTGAACACCACTCCCTCTTTGTCCTTCCCGTCATCTCTATATCACGCAGGAGCGTATGCTGTGGACTATCGAGGCTACCACCAAAGCCTCAGCTTGTGAACGAATTGTAATCTGCACTAGTAATATTAATTTGCATGGAAATGAGGTAGTGCAAGTGCAAGTGACGAGCGAACCAAGTAAGGGGTATTTAAATGTTGTCCTCTTCTATTAGTACGTAACAAGTCAAGAAATAAAAGGTACAGAGTTGGAAATTTTATCGCCTGTACGGTGCAAACTTCATTACCGTACGAAAATAGTTATATTATTATTAAATTCGCCTTAGTAATTTGTCCTATTTGTCGATAGAGAAGGAGATGGAAGGAGATGCTTACTTCGATGAGGAATAAATGTTTACTTTTTTTACCAGCTTTGTGGCCTGAGCTCCATTTGCCTAAAGGCCATAAATTCAGTTCAGCTAAATTCAGTTGACCAGCTTGTTAGAAAGTTCACAAACAAGGAAATACAAATGGATTCCATGTACAGACAATTATGCTACTTTCCTTCTTTTACCTTAAAACTTCATACATTCATAGAATGAGTGTTTTATCGATTCTTGAAATCGTTCAGTGTTCTCACTTGATAAATAGATCTGTGAATATTTTGCGTATATAGGGCCTCTTCTGTTTAAGTATTCTCTCGCCTCAGTGATCCAGCAATCCCTTCGGTAGTCGAAGCAAAACACCGCTACAGGTAGGCATTTTAATATAATGAGGCTTTATACAATTCCGTGTATTACGAAAGAATTATATTATTCCTTAATCATAAGTACCTTTGGTGAGCTGAGGTTGAAAAGTACATACTCATATACTCATAAATACCTTGTGTTGGATGTGCTGTGCTGATGTAATGGATAGCACACCTAACCGGAAACTGGGAGGCTTGGGCTCTAGTCCCGGTCAGGGCAGTGCGAATTTTACTGTGCGTAATAATATCAAACCTGCTATTACTTTCACAGTGTAACCTGTTTCCAATTCTTTTTCCTTAAACGAAACTGTACCAAGTATGAATTAAGTTGCTTTATAAAAATTGGCTAATAAAATGTAATGTTTCCCTGTGAGTGAGGGGTAACCCTCGCTACCTTGTAATCAAGGGGTCCAGGATTCGATTCCCGGTGATTACACAATTGGTTCGAAGCACCCATTAAACTGTAGGTCCTGTCCCTAGGGCATCATCTTCATTCGATGGGATGCAATGGCAAGCTACCATCGGTTTACCTTGCCCGGAGACCTTCATGTTAGGACCTACCTTCGGGGAGAACACTTGTCATCATCATAGGACTAAATAGTATCTCCGTACACTTCTTGTAAATGTTATTACTTTGGATAGTGGTAGTCCAAGCTTTGAATCCAGAATACGTCACTGTTACCACGTAACAAAAATCAGCAAACAACATGAGAACAGAATTTTTCTAGATATACATGAAATGAATATCTAAAAGAGAGATGAAATAGTATACATAAAATGATGCAGGGCCAAATTTAAACACAAACAATGAAAGATGGAAACAGACATCATACAGAGACAGAGGAAATAGAGAGAGAGATAAAAGGGAGGAAAAGAGAAGATCCCCTAATGCATCTAATGTACTAGTACGTATCTAATGCAAGTTTTAATAATCGCACCACTAATGAACTAGTGTTTATAATAATGTGCAGATAGAATTAACACACACGTACAAAGAGAGAGTTTGTGTGTGGGAGAAAGAATGAGTAAGAGAGAAAGATAAAGAAGAAGAAAAAGAAAAGGAAGAGATGATGACACGAAAAGAAAACGTAAATAAATAGAGGATCAGCAAAAGACCAATGAAAAACATGAAAATTGCGTTGATTTATAATTATGCTAAAGGACGCGCACATATGCTGTTTATTCTGTGATTATGTTACGATAATAGGATAATAGGTGATTTTATTCTGTGCTTTTAGATAACGTGTAATAACGTGCCATTTCAAGTCGTTTTAGTTGATGTTCCGTATTTTATTAATCGTTTTGAAACTACCCAAACTACCGTACATACTAAATGCTTTCTCTTCCCAAAATGGATCTTGTAATAGGACAGTGTGTTTCTTGCATACTCGTTCAATGAAGCGTATACCTACAGGTATTGGTCAAAAAAATGAAAACGCTTGTCAAACGCTACATAACACTGGGCACTGCGGAAATCAACCATCTCTTGTTTGTTGCAGGTAGAATGAACTAACTGTGCGCTAATAGTAGAGTTAGGCAGTGTGGTTGTGAACGTTGTGCAGGTGTGATGAGTGTCCAGTATATCCAACTTAACGGAGTTTCAAAGAGGTGCCCATCTAGCTGGAACATCTGTGAGCTAAACAGCGACGTTATGTGGTGTAATGCAAGGCACGGTCTCGAAAGTCATTTCCGCACACACAGTGCACGGTAAAACAGGGTAAGCGAAGCACGATAGTGGTCCAGAAACAAAGCTGCAAGATAGGGACCACCGGGCCTGAAGTGGATTGTGACGTCGCAGAATAAAACAACGGCCGAGAAAGTGACTAAAAATTTACTCTGCACCTAAATACCACCTTCATGCAAAATAGTGGGGCTGAAACTGCATAAAATGGGAATCGATGGGCGTGTTGCTACTCCCAAGCCCCTAACAGCAGACACAGACAAGAATGCTCAAAGATGACGTGCATGGTGCAATGCCCACAAGAACTGGACGTTGGAGGACTGGCAACGTGTCGTGTGGTCGAGCGAGTCACCTTTTACCCTCTTCCCCATCACTGGACGCGTGTTTGTCTGGTGGACACTATCTCAAGCTTACGATGTGGGCTGCCCTCACTCGGTTGTCAAACATGATGGCGGCTCTATTGTGGTCTGGGGAGCTATATCGTGGTATTCGGCAGCCCCTTGTCACATTACACGGTCCGATGACAGCAGCAGTGTATAGAGAACAGTTGCGTTACCAGGTCAACCCAATGGTGCAAACTTTATTCCAGACGGGAATTTCATATTCCAGGATGATAATTCTCCCAATCACACCGCTGACCCTGTTCAAGAGTGGTTTCACGAGCATGCTGATGAAGTTCAGCATCTCTGGCCTGTGCATTCCCCAGAGCTGAATATCATCAAGCCTCTTTGCGCTGTTTTGGAAAGCAGGTTTCGGTGTCGATTTTCACCTGCTTCGTCTCTACCTGAGCTACAGGCTGTGCTGAATGAAGAGTTCTTTCGACTTCCACTCACCACCATTCAGGACTTGTATCGGTCTATTCCGTTCAGACTTCAAGCTGTATTGCGTGCTAAAGGTGGACTAACGCCGTATTAATACAAAATGTTCCGACTTCCATAAGTGTTTTCATCATTTTGTCGAATAACTGTAATTTGCTTCTTATATTGAAAGACAATTGCACTGCAGTACATATATATATTTCTTCAACATGGTCAATACAGTACATTGTAAAAGTTTGTAAAACCTGAAATAACGCATTCATGTGTTGTCAGTGAATAGCAGTTTCTACTTAACTAACCATGAGCAAAATAAGCAAGTGTTTGGAAGGGGAGAACCACAAAGTTGGAATGAAGTAAAAAATGTTTTGAAGAATACAAAAAAAAATGGTCGTTGTAATAAGGGGAGTGGATCATGGGAAATAAGATGTATGTATATGTTTTGTCTAGTGCAAATAATACCGCCTGAACCAAGTTAAATGAATCGTACTAACAATTATACTTCAAAATTGAGAACATGCTCTAAAGATAAGGTTATTTCAGTACGGATTTTAATTAAATTTTATTTTGTATGTGCCATTTTTAGTAACTTCTAACTTCGGCCCGTCACGATTAAATGAGTCGATGCCCCAGGCGGCATTCGAACCACCGACGTTGGAGATGCTGGCCTAACGCCTCAGACCACACGACTATCTCTGTCGGCTTGAGTACGGATTATGCCTTACAGCTGTTGGAAGATTGATTAAAAAGTATTTTCCAAGATCAATTTTAGAGCGTAGATTTCGTCTGTGGGTGAAATAATAATCAATAAATTAGGTTTTTATACATTAGGATATATTTGAAAATTATTCAAGTGAGATCATAATGTTTAACGAATGGGTGCTATACTGATAAAATCAACTACCGGTATGTACGAGAAGCGTAAAACTGCTATGTCCCTGGAATTAAGTTTATGTTTAGAAAAATATTCACTGTATCCATAAAATATTAAGATAAATTTCTCGGGAGGTAAATGAAAACATACTGAAAACAAAAACTTTCGTTTTAAGAAATGCCGAAAACGATTAGTTTCGAGGCTAGAAGCACCCAAATGAAGGTAAGAATCGTCACAAATAACTTGCTAGAACCGCAAATAATGACGAAAGCCGCATAGTAAATCACAATCAAACATGTAACCAAAACGTATATTTGAGTAACATTCGTTATTGAAGAATGCTACTCGGAGAAGATTACCTTAAGTACTGAGCAACGTCACCTTCTCAATAAAAGTCTGACTCGAAGAATTCCCTCCATATTGTACATATAATAGACTGAATAAAATCTTATGGACAGTCTATCTCCTTAACCGGGGCGCGTGTAAAGGAGTTTCGATGCAAGATGGGGATATGGTTTTAGTGTATGAGAGTGTATGAAGGCTCAATATTCCTTGATACGTAGTAACAGGAATTTAGAGAAAAGCACAGAAGTACGAACAAAAGCATTGAACTAGTAAGTTTTCATTAACTTGTAATTCTCGTAATTTTGAAGGTCGCATTGGAAAAGCAAAGAATTTTATGCAGGATGAATACTATGATCATCGCTATTCTGTTAGCCTCCTACTTGTAAATGTCATTCAAATTATAACTGAGATCACTAATCAATATGCACAGTTAATTCGTTAGTTTCAGGTTAGAGACTATAGATAGGATAATAAAAGTAACTGGCATGCAGTGCGTAAATTTCACTGTTCCTTCTTCAGCATCACATATTTCCCCCGGTAGACAAGCCACTTGAAGCTCTTTTTAAAAAAATAATATCGGAATAACATCTTCATATCTCGATTGCTCAACGACATATTTCGCTTCACCGAGGACAGTTTGTCAATATCATGCAGACTAATTACCCTGGTATCTGTTCTAAGAGACCTACGTCACCGAATCACGACCCTATTCGTTTCGTGTTGTCTAAAAGAACATAACACACCTCTAACTTAACCTAAAATATGGTAAGAAGTTATTAATTAAATCCTGTTATGTAGATCGAGAAAACAACACAAATTCCAAGAGTTGGCGCCGTCACTACTTATAGGATTTATTTTAGAAGAAAATAACTTTTAAAATTGAATTCAGCCACTTCCAATTAGTTTATTTTTAGATCGCTTGATCCGTTTCCGTTTAGAGGGGATGAGTTTCCCTTGTCAGAATATCACCTTAAATTCTATTTCTGTATGACTTTTCTTTGTTAACTGTTAACGATATTCAAAAAAGTTTAGCTGTGCCAGGCAAGATCCAAATCTGTTCCTAACTTATTCAGAGTGCGTAAGCAATTTCGTTCCGCTTCGTGCTCGTACTATGAACTATATTCCAATCTTCAATAAATTTTGAAATATGCTTCAGCAAGATATCTACGTTTTCGTACCAATTTAGTTGGCTGCTTAAGGAAGATAAAATTACATTGTAAAATAAGATTGTTAATGCTAAGTTACGTATATATACAAGTATTTGTGAATGTGTACTCTTTCTCAGATGAAAAATGAAGCAAATATAGTAATTGGATATTTTTTCCCCAAGTGCTGTGCGTGCACACAAAAAAAATTAAAGAATTCTGCTCTAAAAATGAAGCGAAACAAAATAAAATGTATATGTTGTGTATATATACGTTCTACAATGAGTATCAGATATCTTCTTGCATCGATTATTCTGTCCTCTGGCAATATGTATATAATTTGGTTTGGAGTTTGCTGTGTTCTCCTATACATAATTAGCCTCTGTATTCATAATTAGCCTCCTTCGTTTCAAACTAAAATAAAACAGCCTTGCTTGTTTGAATTAATGGAGGTCAGTAATGTTTTAATGAACAGCTCTGATTCGTTTTATTTAGCGAAAATTTTGAAATATTTTTTAAGAATTGAATTCTATTCAGGCCTTTAGGCAACTTTGGCTCAGGTCGAATGGATGATAGGATAACTTGTGTAATAAAGAAAGTGGGAGGGAAAGGCAGAACCCGAAGAAAACCACGGTGTTTATCTACGGTGTTTATCTACTACAAAGTCCACATGGCACGAGCTGGTATCGAACCGTGGACCCTACGCACCAGAGGTGAGCGCTCTTCTACTGAGACACCAAAATACAAATACTTCTGATGAAGATACAATTCAGAAATAATTTTTATTCGTATAATTTTTCATCCAACGCCAAAATTTATATCTGCGAATAACAAGGGCGTTGTAGAGGCGTGATTTCCAGTATCAGTATCTACATAATAGCCTATTTAGAACAAGATGCTATACAAAATATACCAAACTATTTCTATCAAGTATATGGCAGAATTGTCCTTTATTTCTTTTTGACTTGAATTTGAATTTTATTTGTGGGCTTTAGGCGTCTACGATTCAGGCCGAGATAGGGTACGGAAAGGATGCTGGAAGGTGTGGGCCAGGGCATGTCACTATTATTATTTTTTAGTCAAGAAGTTAAGAAATACCGGTATAGAAATAAATAGAAGTACCGGTATAACGTACCGGCGTAAACCGTCCCATTTCGAACGCTGGAAAGCGGTAGAAGGAAATGAAACATAACGATAGAAAAAAACGAGGTAGAACCATTCTTATTACGAACTATTTAATAAACTTCCTGAAAGATAGACAACCTAAATAACACCTATGAATAGTAGCGTTGCTCACCTTCATGACAGAATACAGGATGTTAATGAATTAACTATGTATAGTATATGTCAGCTCAACAAGAACATATAGAGATAACTGATTCCATTATTCAGCGAATTCAAATTATTCAGCCGCTCATTATCTGGGGAATCAAAGCGAAATATATTTTTCCTTTGCTCATAGTTTTCTTCATTTTTGGAAAACATTAGCGCCTCAAGCAAAGAAGATACAGAAAAGCTGATGTCAGATTTAAGTTCAAAGATCTCGTTATCTCAATCTGTCCATCATGCGGTAGCACGTTATTATGCCTCGCTCAAATTTCTCAACTTGAAAAATTCGCGTGTTTCTTATCCAAAGTAGACAGTGATAAATTGATTTCAGGCCAAGTTCAGATACCTCATTTTTTCCGGGTGTTTAGTACTGGAAGATTCTTCTCATTGATTGGATTTCCCGAAGTTTAAGAATAAATTTTAGTGTCTCAATTCAGGGCTGGCAATCGAAATTGAACTAAATTCTTAAAGAAAGAAATTAAAAGTATTTCCTCTGTGACAGCGAAATTAAAGAACGAAAGTAGACTGGGAAGACGAAGGTCGAAACTAAATTAAATATTGGGTACCTGCAAAAGTTCTAACCAATTTTTGGTGGCCATATAGAATGTACGAACAATTTCTCTCTCTCTCTCTCTCTTTTTTTTTTGTCTTGAAAATAGAACTCAGCACTTAATGCAGCACATAACCAGAACTTTGCGGGGAGAGAGGGTGTCTGAAAATCAAAGACACTTCCCCAATACGAGTCGTGACTGAAATGATTCTGAAGAGATACTTTTTTGATAAATATGATTTTACGTCTGAGGGTTATTTCAGCGAGAAGCCGCTCGGAACATATATTAAAAAGGAACCAATAGAATACTAAAAATATGTTGTAGTTATTTTGTGGTCCATATTCTAGTTTGAACATTTAAAGGCTACATTTTAGATATCTAGGAACATCACAAAAAATACTTCAAAACCAAGCTTTAAACTAATTATTTGACAAGTTAAAAGACAAAATCTATTTAGAAGATTTATGTGCAACTTATTTTCAAGTACTGTTACAGATACCCAAATTTTACACAATCATTAGAGATACACAACGTTTAAACTAATGGATCACTTTCTTCTAGTATCAATAGAAAGCCTGCGACGTTTATATTAAAATGCTTTTTACATAAAATTCTTACCCTAATTGCGAAAGATGCACCACTGCTATAAACAAAAGCTTGCAAATTACAAGATTTAATTGAACGTGTGAATAGAAGATTCTAAGAGATATCGAGAACACCAAGAAAAAGATTTTGTTAGCACAATAATTTGTTTTAGGGACTGGTTTTTTTATGACTGTCGTTAGGATTCGTGTTTCTACTATGCTGAAATGTTAATACATCTTTGAACTGTGTAGACATTGGCTATCAAACTGCATTACAACGAAAATTGGAGTGTTTCGCTTCTTCAAATAATACTTTGAATTCTTCCAGGAGCTAAAAGTTAGCTTCAGAACAAAAGTTTAGTATGCACGAATATTGTAAAAAAAAAAAAGAAAAAAAAAATCGATGCCCACTTGCACTGGACATGTTAGTATGCCTGGGTAATTTTCAGAGAAAAGCGCTCTTGTTTTGAAAGTAGAAACATTCCGCCCTCGTCGGCAATTTTTGTGATCGTCAATAAATATCCCAGGGTGTCCGAACACCCACCCCCTTTCTGGGTACGTACCTGCCTCAGGACCCTTAGCTATATAATTTCATAAAAATAATTATAATTTATAAATTTAGTCATTTTCAGCTGCTGTCTTTTCGTTTAATTTTGGAATTCAAAATTGTTGGCTTCAGGATAGTTATGGAATTATGATTTCCACTTCAGAGTCAAAAAATGGAATTACGATTTATACATGCATCATGATTAGGTATTAAACATGACATTACGTTTCTATTTATTTATCTAATTACTTGCAGAACAACTATCAAACAGTCTGGCCCCGATAACAACGAAGTGCAACTATAGCGTGAACGTGAAATCTTCAAAGCAAGAAAGATGAGTAAACGAGAAGGACCAGCAGATTTTTGTGGCACGAGATTAAAACTAGTCAGATATATCGAAGTCGCTTCTAGATATATCTGGAAGCAGTTTCTCTGTATCTGCTTTAACAGAGGCACCAAAGCGAGTTCTTAATTTGAGAAAGCTAAGCAACGGAGGAGCACGTTTAAAGTTATCACATAATAAAAGGAAACCAGAAGGACCTGTATATCTATATCTAGATGACGAGCGCTAGAATAGTTCAGTTCCCCGAAGTCAAATGTGGAATCAGCTTCTGTTATGGTTAAGCTAATATATAGTTAGTTCAGGGACATCCTATATTTTCATTTCTCCGTGTATGGTAACAATGTTTTCTACTTGAAAGTTTAAAGCACATTTTTTCTGTAAATTTCAGCTGGAGGTTCCTTAAAAAGTCACAGAAAATATAAAGTAAACGTGGTGTTAGTTCATTGCTTCTCGTTTTAAAATGTGACCCTCTTGAATATTTTCATTACTGGTATCTGCTACATACTAAAAGAGACTATTAATATCTTATTATTTTAAGGAAAAAAAAATAAGCCATGAAAACGATCTTTTCTCTTTAAAAATAAAAAAAATCCGACACTTGGACTCTACACACACACACTAACAACCTTCTTCGAGGTAAGTTTGGTTGCCTGCCTTCTAGGCTTTGAGCAAGAGAAGTTTATTGGTGAGAGATACAGAAGCTCTTGCCCTGGACTGTACATAGAAATAAATGACAAAACAAACTATACAGAAATATAAATGCTAAATTATGCAGAAAAATCTAAATCTAATGTTACTTTAAACAAAACATACACAAAAGTATTATGAACAAAATTCTTTGGTGATGTTTTTTGTGTATTTATTTAATAAATCCCAACCATGGTTTCGGTAGCCTTCCAGTTAACATCGTCAGAGGACCTTCTTTTCATAAAATTAACAAATTAACATAAAAAGCACTAATAATTTTAGCGGGGAGGCTAACTAAATGATCACCTGAATATTTTCAAATAAATGCAAACGAAAATTCCAAAAGACTTTTATTAGTAATATATCAGAGAGACGCTGTAAAATTCTTAAAACACGTGCACAATTGTCGGCTAAATTAACACTGTGACAATTATCCAAATTGCTGAGCAGGTAAATGACTTTTCTTTTTTTTTTTAATGCCACACTTTCTTTAACACTTTTAAGTGAAGACGACAATTTATTCCACATTTTACTAGCAGTGATGGTAAAAGACCGATTAAATATACATGGATATATTGTGACTAGAAATAAGCAGTCGAAATTGATTGTGATTTCTAAAAGTTGTTTGTAAATTTAGTTTTCCGTGAAGATACTTGGGTTCATTTTCATGAAAGGGTTGCTATTTTACTGATAATATCGTTGCCTATTGTCAATGGTAAGCCAATTGGGTGCTTTAAGTATGGGCTTGCATGATCTTTCCGTTTAAGGTTGAAAGTAAAGTGAAGACAGGCAGTTTGAATACTTTGAAATTTTCGACATGATTCATCTGGAGATGGACTAGAATACTAAAGGGATTAATATTTCTATCTTTCACTCACGTCTGCATTCTTAAAAATTGCAGTTGTTTTCCCTGCATCTTGTATTTGCTCTAGTTTGAGAAAGAAAACGAAACAAAGTGCTGAAAAGATTTTTTTTTTTTCGATATTATTTTACAAACTTCAGATGAAATTGAGAAGAAATTGTTACACGTGCAAGAAATATTTCTTGCATCAACAAGAATTTATCATTGCGTATCGAAAACATGACATCATTCAGGAATAAATTAAAAACTTTTTTTTAAAAAAGAAAAACGCAAAGTATTCGTCACATGTAGGTAATGAGGTCAATGTCGTACTCAGTGAGAAATTGAAACTTTTAGAACAAAAGAAGAAGAAGAAGAGAGATTTATTGTAAGTTAATAGTTAGTAAGGGTTGTTCCGCTTCCACAATTACAGCGTAATCTTTTCATCCACGTTCTCTTGAGGTTCTTCGAAAACTTCATTGAAGATCGGACGACGATTTTTGTTACCTTTCTTGTGTCCATTAGTGGTTACTCTTCGGTGAATTTTGATGCAGAAATATGGCAAACAAAAAGTACTCCGAAGTGCAACGGCACAAGAAACTGGTGTTTATCAGGGGAAATGGAAAGAAAAGTGACGACAGAATATTTTTTCCTAGTAGTAAATGAGCGTGAAACGAGCCCATACAAAGTCCTATCATTTGTCAAAATTCTCACCACTAACGTTGTGTTGAAAACAATTACCACAAACGACAATATCATTCCATTCTTTTGCCTCCATGTTAGCATAACCTACTTCAAGTCTTCTCAAGAATAGTGAAAACGGAAGACACAGATGAAAAACACATATCCAAATATATAATGTGACGTTTTCTTAAAAAAAAATAAAGTCTAAATCTATTTTACTTGCATTTGAAGAAATTCAATAGACTTAGATGACCTATAGTATATTTCACTTCAATCTCATGACTTCAATATTGAAAAAGAACACAATATATAGGCTATCTATAACTTTAATTTTAGTTGGAATGATTCATAGATTTCTTTCTAAAAGCAAGAATGTTTTCCTTCGGATTTTGAATTTGAATTAAATTCATAGCTTTGAAGCATCTTTGGCTCAGCCTAGGATAGGGTAACTGAGATGATGTGCGAAAACCAGGGCCTAATTACAAATTACTATTCCTCCATTAGTTTGGTTGGACTGAGGAAAAATTCTGAAAAACACTAACTCAAGTTGGCCACCCGCTGGCATATTTTCTTATGATGCCTTCTTCTCGAAGATGTTGCAGAAATGCATTTAGCAAACTCTTTCACTTATCAATTTGTTAAAAGGTGCATAAATAATGTATATAAAATCAGAAATTAAATATTGCTTACTGCAATTAATTAGGTGCACCTTAGTATGTGTTAAGATTTGTGTGGCACTAGTAAACGCATTTAAATTACATTCCATAAATTCGAACAAGAGTATTTATTTCACTCTCTTACTAACAAATAGACGCTATCTTGAATTTCTGAAAAAGACGTAGTTAGATTTCTGCACAAAACAGTTTACGTAAAATTTGAAAAAAGGAGGAAAATCTAGAAGCCTTTGTTACATTTATTATTATCTGAAAGTCACGTTAGTACTTCAAATCTAAGTATACATGCTTAAGAAAAAACGACACCTTTTATTCTCGATTTAAAATATTTGTATTTTCATCGGGACGGGCGTAAGCCATAGTGCTGTTACCGCCCATAAAATTCATTTTATCTTATCTTATTTGTATTTTCAGAACTCATGATTAGGTGAAAAAATGTGCACTTTTTCATAAAAGCATAAAATTTGGCATGATGACTAGACATACTTGTAAGATCATTTTAAGATATGGAGGCACTTTGAAATTGATGTAGGAGACCGAAAATCCAAAATGGCGTCCAAGATTTCATAATTAATTATTGATTCTAGTATTTAAGTGATTTTCAGATTTTAAATGTGTTTGTTTTACGGTACCGAACACAAATCTGTCATTCTCTGAACACTGCAACTACTTTTTAATATACTCATAAGCCATCGAAATTTAAGATGGCAGCCATTAATTCAAATCTCTTTGTTATTGTGAAGCCGACTAGGTGAAAAATTGTGCACTTTTTACATGGTTTTCTTTAGTTCACGAGGGTTCGTGGTGTCCTCAAATCTTGCAGCGTTAATTTAACACATTTTCTGACGTCATACAGTGATGAAGATTTGTCCAACGACGTAAGCCGAGTGACAATACAATATTCTATTGTTACTTTCATATATTTCTATGTTCAGCAAGCCAAATGCTGACCCCGACGGCGGCCCGGCCAACTAGTCGTCGGGAAGTAGTTGGGGGAAGGTCTGCGCGATCCATAAGTGGCGTTCGGTCATCGGGCCATTTTCCGGGACGCTGTCGGGGTTGGCATAGAGGCGTAGCCCCGACCAAAACCCGCCTCCCTACGTCGACTGCTCGTCGGGATTTTTCAAAACCCGACGTCGGCTCGCACGAAATTCGTCATGATGACTAGAGATACCTGTAAGTTCATTTTAAAATATTTAGAGACTTTGAAATTGATGTAGGTGTCCCAAGAATCCAAAATGGCGACCAAGGTTGAATAATACACCGATGTTGTCATACGCTTTCGAGCTCTTTCGTGTTCTGAGTACTGCTCTAGATCAGTTGTTTCCATCATCCTTTTCCTTCCTCGCGCAGGCATTTTATCAGCTTACCCCATAAGTAATGTCGTATTTTTGCACCGTGAGGAAAACATAACTTACTTAGAACACTACTGTTAGTTAGGAAAATAGTCTCCATCGGACTCCACAACGCTCTGCCACCTGTCAATCAGTTGTTGAATCTCCCGCTAAAAGAAGTCACCGGTTTTGGAGGCAAAGAACTGGGTCACTGTTCGTTGCACACTATCCTCATTTTACAGTGTTTTACCAGAAAGGTGGTTTTGCAGGCTGCGAAAATGACAGTAGTCTGTTAATGAAAGACCTAATAAAAACGCCGGGTGGGGGAGTTTCTCCCAGCCACGTTTATTGATCTTAGCACAGGTTCTTCTTGACGTGTGTGGGCGCGCGTCATCACAATGGAGGAACACACCCTTGCGATTAACCAAAGCAAGTCGTTTCTCCAACAATGCAGTCCGTAGGCGTTTAAACTGCTGACAGTAGACATCTGCATTGATGGTCACGTGGCAAGAGCTCAAAATGGTTTATCCCACGGTATCTCACCAGACACTCTGCATCACCTTGCAGGGATGAAGTTCCTATTTTAGCACAGTTCCTCCCCCCCCCCCGCTTTAGGTACCCACTGCCGTTTGTGTGTAATGTTATGGTAGAGGACCCACTTTTCATCCCCTGTCACCATTCTGTCCAGAAATGTCTCAATTCTATGAAAGGTGAGCAGGGAACTGCAGATGGCAACTTGCTGCTGCTTCTGCTGAGGGGTTAACGCATGGGGTACGATACTAGAGTACTCAAGTGTGGTCATTAATAAAGATACTTTAATAAGTGGGCGCCATCTTGGATTTCAAGGATGCTTGAGTAAATTAAAGCTGGTGAATCTATTTCAATGATCTGAAATTCATGTTGAGGAGGTCAGCATCTCAAGACAACTAAACCTAATCATAAATAAAGATATTTGAATTAATGGACGCCATCTTGGATTTGAAGAGTCCTTAAGTTAAATTAGAATTGGTAAATATCCTTGACTTGAAATTGAGATTCAGAAAGTTACAACCTGAAAGCATGTGAACAAGAAAGTTAATCAAGTCTGGTAACAAATAAAGACATTTGAACAAATGGCCGCCATCTTGGATTTAAAGGGTTCTTCCGTAGTAGTAGCTTAACTCTTAACGTTTTACAGTTAGTTAGAAGTGGTTAATGATAGAAGGATTTAATTTTCGATCAGTACCATAAAATATACAGATAATCTGAAAATCACTCAAATACTATGATCAATAATTATTTTCTAAACCTTGGGCGCCATTTTGGATTTCTGGGGCTCCTACGTCAATTTCAAAGTGCCTCAATCTCTTAATCTTTTAGGTTTGCCCATTCATTATACCAAATTTCATGCTTTTATGAAAAAGTGTACAATTCTTTGGAATGTTGGCGCTAATCGGCCCCACTATACAGAAAAAAACCTACAGAAGAGTGTCATTAAGGAAACTAAATTTAATTGAATGAGAAATCTTTAATTAAAAGAATTTTTCGAACTCTCGTATTTTAAATATTCTGAGCCAATAAGTTCAGAGAGAGAGAGAGAGAAAGTTTTATAGGACTTTCCGTGGAGTTAAAAGTTTTTTCTTGTCTGGTGAAAACTTTAAAAGTAGCAATTACCGAAAGAGGCAGACGAAATGGACCGTATTAAAAGAGAAGAGGAAAAAAGAGAGGGATAGAGAACTGACATCTCTCCCTCCTTGATGATTAACAGAAGAAAAAGAATTAAAATAACGCTCTAACTATTCACGGCTTTTTGCAACGTTGGCTGAATTATTAAGAAACACCCTCTCGCAGCATCTAACAAGAAATGTTAAATCTTTCTATCTGCGGTGGGAATTACAATTGCCTAGCACAGTGCGATCGAAAAGTCGCCTAACCCAATAGTCAAATTATGATTTTAACGCATGCAACGTAGACACCTTTTATTTTTCTCATCAGGCAACAGTACTGTATGGGATCGTAATTAATTACACAGTATATATTTGAAAACGAAGTTTTAGATTATCATTTACCCAAGATTATTCTCGATTTTTAAATGTGTTCAGTCAAAATTATTTCTGGGTGTTGTTCCCAATGCGACATTATTTATGCAAGTTAAATTTTGATTTATTAATCTAACTAATAAAACTATGAATCTAAAAATAGTTGGAAAATTTTGTAAGAATTCTTTCTACGAAAATTCTTGAAAACTGCGAGGTTCTGATTTTTGTCAGTAACATTATTTGGAATTTCATGCAGCTGATTGTCTCATTTCTCTTTATCCAGATAACTGGGTGAAAAACTTTTACAGTGAACGATAGTAGAACATTAATATTATTTGCGGTTTTCTATGTTAAAATTTTCAGTTTTTCATTAAAGTCTTCTAGTCTACTGCATCACTGAAAATCTCCTGGCACAAAAAGCACACAAAAACTTCAGCCAAAAATGAACTTAATGTCAGACTTGGGAAGTAAAGTAACGCAATTAATGCGTTACTTTTTCAGTAACGAGTAACTGTAACGCGTTACAATATTTTGAAAGTAACTGTAACGGGTAAAAAGCTACTTTTTCTCCAAGTAACGACGTTATTTTTGCGTTACTTTTTCATCTGTTGTTTGCAAAGAAACAGACACCCTTCCTTGTCAAGAAAGAAATATTTATTAGAATTTTCCTGGTATGAATTTCCGAGAACTGCTATCTAACATTGTGGATCAAGCCACGCTGTAGGCAGGGCAGACATTCAGCTAGTTTCTGTGTTCAAAAATCACGGGATATAGATAGGCTCAGCAGTAAATAGCTACATTTGTTAGAATCAGGTAAATACAATAATTAGAA